>APFE030967689.1:66170-103022 GCA_000404065.3 Pinus taeda | reverse complement strand
TTGGTAAATGTTTTGAGCATTGAGACATTATATGCCTTGGTTTCCATGATTGAGTAGCTACTTGTTTACTGCAGAAGTGTATGACTCCATGAGCCCAATGGGTGAAGCCTAATTTTGTTGTTCCAACCAGCTTAAACTTCAATTACTGTTTAAAGAGTTAGCCATCTTTTCTTGCCCTTAATGCATATCAAAAATCTGTGAGAGAGCCCTCTCTGACTAAGGAGGCTAACCTTAGTCTAAAGCCTGGTCTGAAATAGTTTCATGAGATCTTATTAAGTCACAGCCCTTAGTACTGATTTTATGATAACAGACCGCATGCTCTCAATTGGACATTTTGGGCTGCAACCATTGGGATATAGTCTTATGCATGTGGTTAGAGGCTCCCAACTGCATGAATTCATTTCTACGGGAGCGAGGGCTCAGGGCAAGGAAAAGGTGGTCCAGCTCAGGGTTTGGTCACTCAGGGTGGTTTCTCAGCCTTTGAGTGACCTGTAGACCCTATAGGATGTGTTGAGCTATTAGTTGGTTATAATACTCAACCCCATTTCCTTGATAGAACCTAGGAGGTTGGGTCATGTCATAAAGGCTTTGTCTCTTATTTACCTAGAATATCGGTGAAAGTGGGTAAATATGGGAGGGGATTATTACACCAATGTCATTCAAAGGAACTTGTGTTCCTTTCTAGATTTTAACCACCATTGAATGCCCACTCAAGGCAGGGACTTGCTTCCCCACAAATCCCCTTGTTAATTTTGTTTCAAAGAAAAATGGTTACATATTCTATGTTTTTTATTTTATAAATGTTCCCCGTATTTTATAATTATGTGATATAATCTTTTAAAAAATTAAAAAAACTGTAGTTTTGATGAATTTTTTTTAAGGCCATCCCTTTATTAATATAATAGAGTGTTACATAAGATATTTCTCTATACTATTAATCTATCCACTCGGAAATCATACCGATAGTACAGAAAGAGAGTCTAAAGATTGCAAGTTTCCTTTTTCAACAATTTGGACAACAAAAAGAAGACATAATCCTAGAGTACATACATAGACATGAGAGCATAATTGTAGGAGATATGCTTGAAAAAATAATTGTGACTAATCTGAGACAAAAAGGAGCTACCCATGAAAATTAAGATGAAAAAGAAGATTTGCAAAAACTTGTAAGTGTTACACAAAGAGCCACTGGTGAGGAGAGCCATCATTGGGATGACTTGGCCATAATAAGATCCAATGCAACAATGTCAGCCTCAAATGGAACCACACCTCACCCCCACTACCAATTGAGTGAGAGGAATATCCATGATAATAAGCAACAAACCAAACATGAAGGGTCATGATTAAGAGCATTCCATCCATTGAGCATGCTGAGAAAACCAATGTGGAACCCTACAAAAGCATACCATTCACCACAAAGAAGATGCAAAGCACTATCATCAATTGAAATCCACCACCAGTCCACCACATCAACACCTCCCTCAAAGTAGCAAAGCATGATCTAAGAAAGCCATGCACGAAACAAGGTGAATTCCCTCCAAGAGCCATGAATTTTAAGAAACACCTGAAGGATGCTTGTAATTACCATTGTTAAATGTGTCGAGCTCATCATATTAAGATTCCAATTCTAGAAGTGACAAATTCCCTGCCAAGAACCATTATTTTCAATAGGAACAAGAGGGAAACATGTAATTATCTCCATGCACAGATCTGAGCTTTCCGTATAGAGATTCAATTTCTGCCATTGTTTGACCCAAGTCAGTAAGATTGAGACCACTGCATGAGCCATTGGTGAACCATCGGAGAGATTCCCATGAGATGAAGGACATTCAAAGCCTCCTACTCATCAAGAGGAAGACAATCATCCATTGTGAGAGATAGACTGTTATCATTAAGCGAAAAGGCTAAGGAAGTAACCATGATCCCCAAACTCTTGGAGGAGGAGGAAAGGTGCCGAAGATGGCAACACTGTCGATACTCCACCATTGTGAGGACCAGTGGAGACTAACAAAAGGAATGCCCAACGAATGAAGGGAAATGATCAAGAATGTGGGTATGGCAGGATGAAGTCACAAACATTACAGAGTAGAGAGATGACCCTGCCTGATATTATTCCTAGCTTGTAAATGGAATGAAAGAAGTGTGTGGGTTAATCATGTTGTTGCTCATACACCACCTCCTTGAATACCCATATGAATATAATGAACCACCATGATTACTTTGTAAGTTACGAGGGAGAGCTCGTACCAAAATATGAAATGAGAGAGTACACCCATTGCAATGTATTGAAGCCATCTGTCCCAAGCAGCTATGGAATTCATGTGAGCTAGATGGCTATCAAATACAAGAGTGATCCGAATGTGTAACACTGCTGGCATGAATTATGGGTGAATTTTTTATGAAATTATTATTTTTAATATAAATGTTAATTTATATTTCAATTATTTGAATTAAATTAATTGTTAAAAAAAACTAATTAATATTAAAATAAAATTATAATGTTATTTTTGGTACATTCACTTAATTATACCTATTACTTAATTATATCTTTAATCCGTTTTCATTATTTTACAAAAAAATCATTTAAAAATGATAAATATTTATAAAAATAAAAATTTTAATATTATATTTTTTTTAATATTTAATCATTATTATTAATCTTTCATTATCAATATAAAATTTATTTAAGTTTAGTGTATGACATATTTAGAGGAATAATCAAGTTTACAACTCCAAAGATTTGATATTTCTTTGTGCTTGATATACCCAAGGTTAACCTGAATAAAGGCCTAAAGAGATCAAATATCTTAATATATTTTTAAATTACATTTTTGAATGGATGAAAGGATTCAATCTCTCAAAAATCGTTTGGTTAACAAGACTTTATAAACTATATAGCTTAAACTTGCAATTCTAACAAATCTTTACTAGATTTTAAACAATTTTGACCAAAAAATTACCTAGAAATGAGGGAAAACTTACAAGAATTAAATTACCTAAAATATTTTAACCATATTAATTTTTTATTTTCAATTGTTCTATAAAATATGTACATATTTCACATTGAAATATTAGTAATATTTTTATTAATATTCTTTAAATACCACATATCCATTTTATATTAAGATTTTTCTCTCAAATTTTATTGGATTTAATGTGGACATTGAAATATTATAATTTATCATAATTTTTTTACTTAAATTATATATGTGTGGTGTGTGTTTTCACATAGATATCTAAATATTTTATTTAAGGCTTATATTAAAATATTGTAATATAAGTTTTTTTTTTTTCTAATTACTTAAAAAATTGATATAAAATTATGTTAATATGGAAATGGAGAAAAAATATTATTTTTATTTATTAATGAATATTTTTAAATATCATACTATGTTTTGTATATAAGGAATTATACATCTCTTTCATATTGGATTGTAATCAGTCATATTAATTAGATAAACAAAAAGACATAAGGAGAATAAGATTATTAATATTTTGAAGTGGTTTTGATTAAAATTAAACAAATATGTATGTGCATTTTTTTTATTATAGTTGACATTACTTTTTATTTAGTGAAAATTCTATTTTTGTTTTAAAAAAGATACGATTCAACTAGAATGAGTAGAAAAGAATTACACATCTTCCGCAAATTAAAAAATACACCTTTCAACAATAAAAATAAACATAATTTTAATTAAATATTTTTTGTTTAATCAAAGCCATGTTAAAAACACAATAATTTTTTCGATATATTCCATTGGTTTTAGATGGTAGTTGAGGGTCTAAGATTCTACCTTATTATGAGATGTAAATTATTGAGATATAGTAATATAAAATATATTGAAGTTATAGATAAAATTTGATTATAATTGATAGTAAAATTTAATATTAAAAAAATAAAATTTTATATAAATACAAATAAATAATACCTAAAATTTATTTACTTTTAAATAAATTAAACATAATACACCTTTCCACATAAGATAAACTTAATTTTAATTAAATATTTTTGTTTAATCAAAATCATGTTAAAAAAACACTAATAATTTTTCAATATATTCCATTGGTTTTAGATGGTAGTTGAGGGTCTAAGATTCTATCTTATTATGAGATCTAAATTATTTGAGATATAGTAATATAAAATATATTGAAATTATAGATAAAATTTGATTTATAATTGATAGTAAAATCTAATATTAAAAAAAATTTTTTATATATAAATACAAATAAATAATAATAAATTTTATCTACTTTTGCATAAATAAACATAATGTTTGGTCCAATATCCACCCGTTAAGATGAGTGTGTAGGGCATTCCTTCCACTTAAGACACCCTTATGGTGTCATGTCATGTTGTGATTAGTGGGTCACATGGCATTGGCACAATAAGGAGAGTCGTTAGTCACTTTGCATGAGTGAGTGTGGTATGGGGCACCCAAATTTTTGGGTTTTCCTTTGATAGTGTGATGGGAAAAGTCATGTGACAAGGTAAAACTGACTCATGAACTGTTGGGATAATTAGGTATCAATGCAAGCTAAGTTAGGCCAAGTATGTCAGTTAGGCACTGTCTACAACATTGAGACTAGTTGGTTGGGGGATACCCACTTGCAGAATGGATTGAGTTGGGTTGAACCAACTCGCAAGAGCGAAGACCTGATATAATGGATATGTCAACAGAGACGAGTTGGGGTGTAGTGCAACATAGGAATTGGTTGGTCAAAATGACTTGGCACATATAAAAGGTAAATAACATGCCAATCAGGGAGGTGTAACATTGACTAGACGAAGGGTTGCAACCCACGCTGGTTGGACAGGGCATGCAACCACTCAATATATATAACTGAGATGGTTGAATGGAGAAGGCACCAACGAAGAAGGGAAGCATAGCTAGAAAGTGATTTTAGTTATGGTAGAGTTTGGTGAGATAGACTGAATGGTTTTCTAAGATTAGTTGGATTAGGGCAAGACTGAGGTTGTGTCTTGTAGATGAGTGGATAGGTGGGCCAATGGTTTCATCATAGTTTTTGTGGCATGCCTCTCCCCTCAAATGATTGACAAAAAATTGGTGTTTGTGCTAAAATTTATTATTCGGGCCAAAATTGGGTGTTTGGAATGAAATTTGGTGTTTGGGCTAAAACTTGGCATTCAGGGTGAAATTTGAAGTTGAACTAAAATTTGGTGTTTATGTCAAAATTTGGTGTTTTGATTGGAGTTTAGAAATTTGGTGTTCATGTCAATCCCTGTATAGGCTCCATGTTAACCCTAAAACTCCTTATCAAGCCCTAAATATTGAGTGATACATTTCTTTTGTTATATTTTTGTGTAGGTTAGAACCCATGTTGGTCCCATTTCATTATAGTTTTACTTGTTATCTCGTATATATACACTACAAAGACCTAGTCTTAGAATCATCAATAATTGTCTTCTACATTGTATTCATTGCAAAATGAGGTTTCCCCCTCGAAGAGGACTATATTTATTGGTTTCTTATCATTTTTAAGGTGCAAGGTTCATAGCATTTAGTATGAGAGCTCATGATCCTAAGGTTTTGCTACTTCAAATAGGTCATCATGGAATTTTGGCTATAATGTTTCTTTTGGGAGGTTTCATATGGTGAAACTTAGAGAATATTGAGAATATATCTTGAGAATATCTAGTTCAAATTTCATATTTTGGATTTTAGAGATTTATTTCACGGAAGTTTGGGTTTCTGAATGCTCCTATAATTGTCTCAAATAGATCATTTCAACATTTTTTCTATAAATTATTTCCTGTGAGGTTTCATAACATGAAACTTGGATCACATTGAGGCAAAATGAATGTGAATATCTAGTTAAAAATTCAGATCTTGGTGCACTATAATTTCAGATATATGTTCTAAGGAAGTGTAGGTTCTTGAATGCTCTTGAAATATGTTTCCAAGAGGTCAATTTATAATTTTCGCAATAATTTTTTTTCTTTAATGTTTTATATAGTGAAACTTGGAACATATTAAGAAGAAATCTCATGGAACATCAGTGTCAATTTTGCAGAGTTTGGTTCGTTATATTTTCAGAGTTACATCATATGGAAGTTAGGGTTTGTGAATAATCCTAAAATAAAATTTAAACATGTTAGCTTGGTGTTTTTCCTGTATCTTCTTATCTAGGCCTTTTCAGACTATGAAATATTTAGGGATTTCAGGAGACATACAAAAGTATCTCAGGCACAAATTTCAAAATTATATTTCAAGAATTGGACACTTAACGCACTATACAATTTTTCTTATGGGAAGAGTCTAAACATATAAGCATGTTTTGGGAAAGTTACCATAACTTTCACTTGACACAAAAAAATTTAGTTCACACCTATGGAATTGCAAAAAAGATATATCAAAGTATTATAGAACAAATTTTTAGATCTGTAAGGGTTCAAATATTAGGGATATATCAATAAAAGTTTATCCATTCTAATATTTTCCAAATTCATGTACATAAATGAATAGTGACCTAACTATTGATTAAAATATCCCTTTCTCTTTTTGTGATTAACAATTGTGATAAATAGGAGTGCTATTATAATTTTCCAACATGTCTTCAAAGAAAGCCACTAAAATAGTTAAATCTATTGAAGGCTCATCCTTGACTCAAAAATAAAGTGAGTACTTAGAATTTAGATTATCTCAATTAGGCAATAAAGACAATGAAATGGATGGTAGTATGTTGAAAAATGTGGATTTATCAGGTTTTCATGAAAATCTTAAAAGAAAAATGGAAAAGAAGATAAATGAAAATAAGGAAGGAATAGAAAAGAAGATTAATGAAAATAAGGAATATAAATGAAAATAAGGAAGGGATAAGAAAGAAGATGAATGACAATAAGGAATAAATAGAAAAGAGGATGAATGAAAATAATGAAGAAATACAAAAATCCTTTATTTCCATGGAAAATCTTCTCTTGGAGAGGCTTCCTAAAAGGAATATATTGATACAATTAAATCATGAACATAAGGAGAATCAAGATGTTGAGAATAAATCTCATATGGGAAGTATGCTATCACAATTGGAGAGAACATATATTAAAGCATAGAATCATAATCACAATTTTTCAACCTAAGATCCACATTGAATCATGGCTTCAGGTCAACACCAAGGAACTACTATATTCCAAAAATTGATATGAGGAAGTTTTATTGTAATGTTCCTATAACATGGATATTTTATGGAACAATACTTTGATCTGCACAAGTGACATCCTTAGAAAAGGTACATATTGCACTCTTGTTTTAAGATCAAGAGAAACATGTATGGTATCAATGGCTTTGTGAAAGGAAAAATGATTATGTTATATCTTGGTCAATTTTTACAAAGGAATTAATAACACATTATAAGGATATTAAGCACAATACATTCTTTAGATAATTAGTAAATCTTTGATAGAAAGGTGCATTTATATAGCACATTTAACAATTCCAAAAGTTGAGTCTCAAAATAAAGAATATTTCTTAGGATAATTTATATACCTATTTATGGTAAGTTTAGAGGAAAGCATGCAACATGAGTTTCATCTCTTTCAACCTAAATCTCTAGAGCATGCTTTCAATATGGGAAAGAAAGTTGAAAGTAAAAATATGGGCACTAGAAAATTGGTCATGAATAACTATAGCAAATATCACGCTCTCTCCCCTAAACCAACAAGGTTGACTTCTCAACATATGAATGAAAGGAGAGAAAAGAGATTATGTTTCAACTATGAAAACATGTGTAGTAAAGGGCATAATGCAGTGAGAGGAAATTATTCTACATAGACTATGAAGAGGAATAAGATAAAGAAGTGGAATAGTCACATGATCTAGAGCTAGAAGAGACTACTCCAACAATATCCTACCATGCATTGGTTAGAGTCAATACTCCATAGACCCTCAAGATAGAAGGATATATCAAAAAGGAAAAATTTATATTGTTAATTGATTCAAGAAGTGCCCATAACTTCAATAATTACAAATTAGAAAAACTTCTCAATTATTTCATAGATCTAAAGTTTTTCAAGTAATGGTTCTAGATGGAGGCACCATAAATTGTTCCAGGAAGTGTCATAGCATTAAGTTCAATATGACGGAGCATTTTTTGAATAGTCTCATGTTACAACACAAATTTGTGGTGTTAATTTGTATTAGGGATCCAATGGTTACAACCATGGGAAAAATGACCTTTAATTTTCAAGATCTTTTCATAAGATTTGCCTCAAAAGAAAAGGAAATTGAACTAAGAGGTATCCAAGGGAAACCCTCTAAAGTAATAAGGCTAATGGAATGAAAAAATTACTCAAAAAGGGGCACCTGGGTGTAATGATGCAATTATGTTCATTAAATGTTCAAATGCCAATATCTTCTATGTTAGGGGATCTTCATACTAGTTGTCAACAATTATCCAAGGCATTTTGATTTATGCCTAAGGGCCTTCCACCTAATTGAGATTATGATCATTTTATTCATTTGCAACCAAGAAGTGTACCAAAGATAAATGAAGAAGGAAAAATCATACTAGAAGTAGAAACAATCCTTGAAACAAGGATTAAGTAACCAAGTAACGCATTAATTTCAAAGTACATCATCAAACATAAGAGCCTACAACTAGATGAAATGACATGGGAAGATGACTTATTCTTGTAGAATTAATAGCAATTAATCAAGTATTGAATACAACACATGATTAAGGTAGAGGGACATGTTAAGCCCCATATAAGTCCCATGTTAACAATAAAACCCTTTATTAAGTTGTAGATATTGAGTGATTATATTTCTATTATTATGTTGTTATGTATCCTAGAGCCCATCATGTTTCAATTTATTATGCACACACACACACACACACTAAGGATACCTAGTCTTAGAATCATAAATAATTATCTCGTACATAGTATTCATTGTAAAAGGAGGATTGCCCTCAAAATGGATTGTGATTATTAGTTTCTTATCATTTTTAAGGTGCAAGGTTCATAAAAGTTCTTACAAGAATTTTCTTATATGTATTGGCATGATTTTTCCTATGATGTAAGTCAAAGGTCTTAGATGTAAATCTTGTCATTATCATATGAATTATTTAGGTATTAGGCTAGTGAGCCACCCACATGATTCATGATATACTTTGTATATGGTTTTTTTTATACTTATGCATTTTGATGTGAGAATTTGGTTAAGTAATATTCTACATGCTAAAATTAATTAATTGTGAAAGCATAGTCCAAGATTAAGTATTGTTGGTGCCACATGCCAAGAGTATATCTGAGGGCCTTGGTTGCAACATAATTCTCTAGGGGTGTAATAGGCAGTGTCATAGTAGTTTTGTATGAGTCAAGATGTTGACATATTTCACAAAGATATGTGACCAACGAGGAATGTTGGCTCATGTTTAGTTATATTCATATAAGGCATCAAGCATGAGCAATAGTGATTTGGGAGGAAAAAAAGGTGGAAACGTGCAAGGATTATGTTTTTTTGACATGAAGATAATTGGAGTTTGGTCAAAGCACTTGTGGACATAGATGCATTGCATAACTTCATGGTGAAAAATTTGTCACAAGCGTTTGGGTTGAAAGTATTTGCAAAGAAGGATGTGGTGAAGACAGTGAACTCTAAGGAAAATGAAACCAATAGGATTGTCTCAGAGGTTCATTTACAGATGGATAAATGGAGTGGATGAAAAAGTTTTACAACCATGCAGATGAATAATTTCTGAGTGATATTAGGACATGAATTTCTATGGAATCATCAAGTTATTTCAATTATGTGGTTGGATGAGTTGGTTCTTTTTGGTGACTAGGAAATGTGTGTTGTGTACATGACAACACAAAATACTAGAGGAAAGGGATGGTTGGTGTTTGTGGTAAGCACAAAGAGAGCAATAAAGAATTAAGGGATATAATTAATTGCAATAGTAATTAGAGAAATTAAATACGATGTAGTAGGGATGCCTATTCTATAGGAATTTTCTAACCTGGTGGACGAGTATGTTGATCATATGCCATAATCATTTCTAAAAGTGAAGCTGCTAAAGTGTACTATTGACCATCATATATATCTTGAACCAGGATTGTAGCTACCAACAAGAGCTCCTTATAGACTATTGGAACAAAAGTTGGAGTAATTGAGACGTCAACTGACGAAGTCAATTGATGTAGGTTCCATACATCCTTCTAGATCCTCATATGGTGCTACAATATTATTTTAGATGAAGAATGATATGAGTGAGTTGAGGATGTGTATTAACTACAAAACTTTAAACAAACATACAATGAAGAACAAATATCCACTTATGATTTATTTAGATTGATTCGATAGGTTGGTGAAGCCAAAGTATTTACGAAACTGAACCTGAGACAGGGTTATTATTAGGTTTGGATTGAAAAATAAGATGAGGTAAAGATGGCCATGGTGATGAGTTATGGGAGATTTCATTTCTTGGCTATGCCTTTTGGCCTATGCAACATGCATGCTACCTTTTGTATGTTGATGAATGATGTACTTAGTTCTCTCTTAGAAAAGTTTGTGCCAATGTATTTCGATGAGATTGTTGTATATAGAAAGAACACAGAAGAGAATAAGAAGCATTTTCCAGAGGTATTTAAGGCATTGAAGGAATAAAAATTGTATATGAATATTTCAAGTGCATCTATGCATAGGGAGACATACTATTCCTTAGCCATGTGATAGCTCATGGATGTATCCTCATATCTCACCAAAGTTGGGATGATTGAAGATTGGGCAGAGCGGAAGAATTTACATAAAGTGAGGGTTTTCTTGGGGTAGCCAAGTAATATAGGAACTTTGTGGAGGGATATTCCAAGATTGTTGATCCTATCATTAATTTGTTAAAAAGGACAAAACATGGAGGTGGACATGCATTTAAGGAATTAAAATATATGATTATCTTAGCACCTATATTAAAGCTACCAAACTTTGAGTTACCATTTGAAGTACAAATGAATGTTTTGGAATTTTCCATTAGGGGAGTTTTGACATAGGAGGGATATTCAATAGATTTGGAGGGAATCAAGTTACAGGATTAGGAGAGGAGATACACACTTGATGAAAAGGACATGTTTACAATCGTGCATTTCCTAGGATCTTGGAGGAATTACTTGATGTGAAAACCCTTTATGGTTAAAACAAACAAAAATAGAATGCACTATTTCACAACTAACCTGAAGTTGTCACCAAAGCAGGCATGGTGGTAGGATTTCTTAGCAAAGTTTGAAATGACCATTGAGTACAAGCTAGTTCAACTCAATGGTGAGGAAAATTCCCTGAGAAGAAGACATGTTTTTCTACACTTGAGGAGGAGGATTTTCCTATTTTAGATGGCAATTAGATTCATATTAGAGAGGTGTTATGGAGTAGGATTCAAGACGGATTACAGGAAGATCCCATAGTAAGAAACATCATATAGTAGGTGAAGGAGAAAGATATGAGGAATTTTTCATACATGATGGACTCTTGTATTTTAGTTAATGTATCTATGTGCTTGGAATAGGTAGTCTCTTCAAGGAATGTCATGAATTGTCATGGGTTGGCCACCCAATACAGGAAAGAACTCTATCGTGACTAAAGCGAGCATACTTCTGGGTATGTATGAGAAGAGATGTTGGGGAGTAGGTCTATAATTCTATCATGTGTCAGCAGGACAAGCCTAACACTAAAATGAAAGCAGGTGTATTACAACCGTTACTAATTACAAAACTACCATGGACTTCATCACAAAACTACGATTATCATAGGGATACATTGAGATTATGGTTGTATTTGACCATTATTCTAAGTATGTGGTCTTCATTCCAAAGAATGGACATTATGAAGTACAGGAGGTGGTGAACTTGTTTTTCAAACATGTTGTGAGGTATTGGGGGCTTCCTTTAAGATTTGTATCAGGAAGGGATATGGGGTTAAATAGGTAGTTTTGGATGTCGTTTTTAAAGCTTGTTGCAACCTCATTGTTGCATAGTTCTAGATTTCATCCATAGATGGATGAGAAAATATAATTCCTCAATGGGTTCTTGGAGAATTATTTGTGGAATTTTGTGAGAGCTAATGAGGAGGATTAGCTAGATTTTCTAGATGAAACACAATTTAGTTATAGCTTGCAGAAAATTTTTATGACAAGATATATACCATTTGAGCTAACCAATGGGAAGATGCTAATCAGACACTACTTGGTGATGCAATATTAATATGAGAGGATTCCAATAGTAGGAGAAGGTAAAGTTAGATTGGGTGCACTTAAATGTAACCCAATTGAAAGGATGAAGAGATAGAAATATCACGAGAGACGTGATGTAAAATTTAATGTAGCACACTTGGTTCTTATCAGGTTGAGTTGGGAGAAGTTATGCCACCCCCAAGGACGAATAAGAAACTCATTCAAAGGTTTCAGGGTGTATTCAAAGTACTTGAGAGGACCAAGAAAGTTTCTTATAGGTTAGAGTTTCCTTTTCACTTGAAATCTCATCATCCTATGTTCCACATTAGTGAGTTGAAACGATGTCATATAGACATCTATGACCCGAATCAAGTCGAACCATCCCATGCAACAACATTGATTTTCCATTGACCATGGATGGAGGTTGACAAAATCTTGGCCCATAATATCAGTGAGTATTTTGTTATATGGAAGGATGGTCTATAGGTGGAAAATGGTTGGGAGATGAAGGAAGCGTTGTGGAAGTGAGTGCATAAGATCTATCACTTCAAGGAGAAGTATCATGTAGGATTAATAATGAGGTCTTTAATGAATTAGAGTGGGGGAGGATGTAATTCCCCTAGAGCCTAGGCCCAATGCATGTGCAAGGGATGTGTGATATCACATGTTGGTCCCCTAGTTGAGACAGGAACCATAGTCACTCACTCCATTTCAGACAACTTTATGGTGCCATGCCATGTTGCAACACCTAGGTCACATGACATGGACACATCAAGGAGAGTGGTTTGTCACCTTGCATGAGTGCGTGTATACGGGGCACCCAAAATTTGAGGTTTCCCTTTCGTTATGTGTTAAGGGAAGTCACACAACAAGGTAAAATCAACATACAAAGTGCTAGAATGATTGGGCATGATTGCATGCTAAGACACGCTAAGAAAGTCGACCAGGTAGATACCACAAATTTGCGATGAGTCAGCTAGAGTATACCCTCTTGTAGAATAGATCGAGTTGGGTCAAACCAACCCACTAGTGTAGAGATAAGAAATAACAGATTAGTCAGCTAAGAGGAGTCAAGGCACAACACAACATGGGATTGGCTCAGGTGGAGTGAATTGGCACATGTAATAGATAAAAAGGACATCGATTTGGGAGGTGTAATGTCGGCCATACTGAAGGGTCGAGAACCATGCTAGTTGGGTGGGGTAGGCAACCACTCCATACTTATAATTGAGACAATGGAACAAAGAGGGACAACATAGTTCAAGAGTCGTACAATGAGTTTGGGTGATGTAGAGTTCAGTGAGATGTGTTGAATGATTTTTTAAGATGAGTCACAAAACGGCAGGACTGAGGTCACATTGTGTTGGGCGTGCGGACATGCAGGCCAATGATATTGAGACATTTTGTGCCTCTCCCCCTAGATGATTGGCCAAAATTTTTCATTTGAGTTGAAATTTAGTGCTTGGGTTGAAATTTGGCATTCAACTGAAATTTGGTGCTCAGAGAAAAATTTGGTGTTCTTCCTAGAGTTCAAAAACTTGGTGTTGGTGCTCAAAATTTTTGTGCTCAACATATTTGTATACATTGGCATGATTTTTCCCGTGATGTAAGCTGAAAGGGTCTTGGATGTAAATATTTCCATTATCATATGAATGCTTCAGCCATTAGACTGATTAGCTACCCACATGATTATTGATTGACTTTATATATGGTTTTTTTTTTTTTTGCATTTTGATATTAAAATTTGGTTAATTAATATTCCACATCCTTAACTTAATTAGTTATGAAGGCATATTCCAAGGTTAAGTGAATTTAGGTCGTGCAAAACACTTGGAGAGAAAAATGGAGAAAAATATTTGATGTTGCATGCCTAGAGGATGTCCAAGGGTCCAAGCCATGATATAATTGTGTAAAGACATGGCATGTTAGAATTAATAGTGAAAACATTGGAATACAATGAAATAGTGATGAAATGTGTGGTTCCACCCTGAAAAATTCTATTAAGTAATCTATTAACACACATAAAAAAAAATCAAAACCTATCCCATATCCTTCCATTTGATAAAATTACTTACTAAAAAATTAAATTAAACTAATATTACATATATACATACCCAAATAATTATATATCACATTATATAAAAATAAATATTATTTTAACTATTCTTCATAATTTTTTTATAAATATAATTACTAAAACCATCCATTCTTAAAACAATTTATTCATATAACAAAGTTATATTATTCTTTTTATTATATATATTATGTATTACCATAAAGATGTCGGATTTCCAGTGAAAGTGAGGACCCAAGGAAATGTGATGCAACACCATAAGTAGAACCATAAATCTCCTTGAAGTGCTAAATTTCTTAAGAAAGTAGGAAGACACTTATTTTATTTATGTATAATACTCTTAAAATACGACACTTCCTAGAGAATCTAAAGTGCGAAATAGATTCTTAGTGTTACGAATAGACTATATTCTTAGTGTATATTAAAAAATATTGCATATTAATTATGTAGATAGGTGTTGCCCATTTTATTATAGGGTGTTTTAGAATTTTTTTTTTTTTTATAAATGAAATAGAAAAGGATGGTTTTTTATATGAAAATGAAAAATAATTTTAAATTTTTTTATATATTTTACACATTACACCACATCTTGTGTCAAGTTGTGCAAATTTCAAAACTGAAACAAAAATTATCTTTTATAGACTAGAACTTTTGGTATATTTGAACGTGTTCACCAATATTACAATCTATTAAGGAATAATATAGAGAATTTAATATAACCATTTACTTATACTTTGTATATAAATCATGTAGAGGGAATTCAATTAGAACATTTACTTATAATCTATATTATAATCATATGAAGAGAATTTAATAGGACCATTTACAATGAAATTGTTTTACAAATAAACTAGTTCTTCTTTCTAAAGTGGTAATTGGTCTAATTATTTAAATAATTGTATTTGAGTTTTTTTAAAAGGAAATCAAAATAAAGTATTATATGTAGTAATCTAAATCCTTCTGGGTTTTGACAATTTTCTCTAAAAATCTTATTACTTGATTTAGGCAAAAAAAACCTAAAATGTAGAAGAATTAGGCTAAATAACACAAAAATAACATTCTTTTTTGTCAGTCAACAAAAATGAATGTTTAAATTGAATACTACTTATTTAGCATTGAATTTCTAATAATAAGGAACCATACATGCATGAAATCAATTTTTCGTTCATAATGCCTATTTTCATTTCTTGTTATTAAGTAAGCATAAAAAAAACATGCAAGCAATAATCATAAATGCAAACATGCTGAGCAAGTAGTAAATACAAGCAAGATTAGTATGAAGTAAATACAATCAAGTGGAGTAAGCACTAACAGTATTTGCAGGTGTAGCCATGGAAGATTGGTAGGTACAATTTGCAAGTCCAAGAAACAAGAGCATAGGGAGTTGATTTGAATTGCAATTGTTTATCCTCTACCTTACAATGAAATGATTCCCCACAATGAAAGCTTTAGATCTTCAATTCACATTGCTAAGTTGAAATTTCAATAAATGGGTGATGCATCGATGCATGAGCTCCATAACAACTTACGATTCTATTGTAGAAAAATAACAACATTTCTTTTTTTGAGTCATTATGATATGGAAAAATTTGTTAATATTATCATGGTGATTGATAAAGAACAAAACTATAAAAATAATGACGAGTAAAACATATTCCCTACCTTTAATTAAAAAAATATGACACGTTTTTTTGTTGTAATCAATATTCTATTCAACTAGGATAAAAGATATACATCAAAAGTTTCAAAAAACAGGTGGTCTCACCCCGACCAAGTTTGTTGACCATCGTATGCAAGAGGTGACAAAAATATAAAAAGGATGTTAGAGACATAGTCCCATCCGAGAGGACAAGTGACTCCAAAAAACAAGTAATACAATGAGGGAACCTACGATCCTGCTATTCATAAGAAGTAATGGCAATTGGGTTATCCGAGGTTGTTCCTGGAGGAGGCGGTGAGCGGAAGGCGCATTGGACATGCCCTCCGAAGTGAGCCATCCATGACTCCAGCTTTTCCACATTTTCGGATCAGGTTCTGGCCATGCCAAACCACCACCACTCGCTCGTGAACCTGGCACTAGAAGTAGTGCATTCTGTCCAAGGTGGCTGCTATCTCTAAATGTTCCTCCCTTCTGATTCTCTCAGTTATTTCCATCTAATCTAGTAAAGGCTAGTTTAATTCTCGGTAATTCTCCACGCAAAAGTGTTGAATTTCCTATGAGTCGGTTTCCAAGTTTCTACCAGACCCACAACTCTTCTCATCACACTTTGTTCCTCCTCGCCTCTGAGCCTGCAGAGGTCACCCACCTTTCTTCTTCGCCTTCTCGCCACCTTCGCGTCCCCATCGCACACCAGTGGTCGATTGCTTGGAATGCCCTGCAGCCTTGCCTCCCTGACTCGACCCAACACCCTCTTGCCCTGATTCTTTGGTGGGATGGCCAATTCTGGGTCTTCACATCCCGCCGGGCTATGCTTCGCAGGGATCGAAGACCGACCACGCTACAGGGATTGCCTCATCCTGAAGGGGCTTGCAATACCACAACAATCACTACAAATAGGAAAGTTGGAGCGACTACCCACTGACCAGGCGAGCTTGGCTCTGAACCACCACCGTCTTCTCTCCAAAATCCAAACCCTTCCATCACTCAAGCAAGAATGTGAACCACCAATACCTCTCCCAAAGTAGTACCTTTCTTCCCACCACCCTTCACCTCTCCACTGATCGATTCCATCATAGAAATGGCTAGACAAAATGCCAAGATGGTCGAATTCCATACTCAGAGTGGTCGAGATGAACCCCACTCTGACCAAAGAACACCAACACCTTTCTCGTTGAATACTTCGACACTAAAACCGAGTGGATTGTAGGAGAGTAGCTCTCCTTCCCTCGGTATGTACTAAAAACCACAAGAGCCACATGTTGTGGCTCCACTAAGCCCACGAGAGACTTCGTCCACACACCCACTTTCTACACCCATGAGAGAAAGAGAATCCCATAGCTTCCAACTTCAAATTGAACCAAAAAAAATGGGTGGCTATTGTTACTTCATTCTGTGCTAGCCTAGACCAAGAAACGCCTAGGAAATCCTTCCTGGGGCAAGAATAGGACCAGACGACCTCACTTGAACTCGGAGATAAAACGCTTCCAATGCCTCCAAAACCAAAAGGCCAAACTCATATGCCTTTTCTTCTACACATAGAACCACTCAGACACATGAAGCTGAACCACCACCTCAACACGCATGTTGTTTGAATTATCCATTCGTCACCTTAGAAAATCTCCTCCCACACTAAACGAGGCATTGGGTTGTTTCACACGCTTGGCATTACTCACCTCTAATCGCTTAATGAAGTGAGGTGATTGAGGGGCCCTTCCCCCTTCCACTTCCCGCATGACTATTGAAATGGGCCATGAGGAGCCATGTGGTCCTAGGACCTCACCCCCATTGGGGAAACCTATTCCTCTTCCATTATCTGACATATATTAGTTAGTTGGGTACTCAGCTCCATGGGCAGCCAGTCTTGTAGAAGATCTTGGTCGTGGTGATCACTACCCCAATTAGCTAGATTATCTGCTACCTTATTTCCTTCCCAGTCAACATGTTATGTGATTACATAATCAAAGGAGGAGAGATGGGAATGGATATGCTCACCTATTAGCTCCAACCACCATCTTTTGATGAATTTCTCCAGGGAATATCTATTGATAAGGTTTTGAAGCATAGCTATTCCTATCTGAGAGTCTCCTGTGACTTGAAGCTTGGATACCCCTAGATCCATAGCTACATGGAGTCCCCTTTCTAAGGCCAGATACTCCACCACATTGTTAGTGGTACTACCACATGATGCTGCATAGAACTTGACTAGTTGCCCCGATTCATTATGAATTAGCCCCCGAGGCCAGCCGACCCTGGGTTGCCCTTCGATGCCCCATTGAACTTGAGTTTGAGGAAACCCATAGGAGGGCAGGTGAACACTCCAGATGAAGTAGCCTACACTGGGAGGGTGGCGACGTGGCTCACAATCCATGGACTCTCTATGAAGATCAAGGTTCGCTAAAATGGTGTGCTCACGCCCCTATGCTTTCTAGTCATCCTCAGTCCAGTGTGAGATAGACAGAGTTTCTTTGATGTTTCGAAGGGCAATTTTCGATACATTTAAGGCCTAAAAGGCTTCTGAGTGGAATACTGCTCTGTTTCTAGCTTTCCATATATTCCATAGGAAAAAACCCTATGAGATGCACCAAGCTCTATTAGCAATGGGGTTTTTGAAGAGATTACATCTCTAAGCTTCCAAGAATTATCGTAAAACTTTTTCTTGACCATTCATATGCATTTAATACCGCTTTGAGTTGGTCCCATATTTCCACCACCTTGGGAAAGAAGGTTAAAAGGTGGTTAGCCATTTCCTCCTTGTTGTAGCAGAAAGGGCACCAAGACAGACCCAAGAAGCCTTTTTCCAGATTTTATCCCACATGAGAAGCCTTCCATGACTCGTTAACCATAGGAAGAATGAGACTTTTGGCCATAATATTAAGTGCCAAATAATTTTCCATGGCGGGTATGGTTCTTGATCACCTGGTGAAGGTAAAATTGAGTAGGCTTCCTTGAGGGTGAATGTTCTTGCCGATCGATGAACCCATCTCAATTTACCAGGCTTGTCATTATTAAGAATAAGGTGTTTTCAGAGGATCGAAGTGAGTGCTTCCCAGCCTAGAGGAAGATTGTGGATCGGGCAATTCATTGAAGATTTCCACTCTCACCATTTTTCCCTGGGAGGGGGGGAGTTTCTCTAGAAATCCTTGACACGATCTGTGCCCAGCTGAGAGGTGAATACTTGGAGATTGACAAGATTAGGGGTTCGATCCAATCTAGGGTTATGCATCCAGCTCCCATCCCAAAATTTTTCCCTAAGTCCATTCGTGACTTCCCAAGACCCATGATTTCATATGATGCCTTGTTAAGCCTTTGCTCAGTTCCAGATCGAGGATTCATTTGGTAAGTTTTGATGGTTCTGCAGTGGGACCTTCCAACCTTCTACGTTGTATTTGTTGGCCCATACCTGCTTCCATATCTCTTGACCACCTTACACCCAATGCCACCAAATCTTTGCACTTAGGCACTATGTCATTTAAGAGCTAACCTTCCTGGGCTATGAGGTTGTTAGATCCCCCTTCCAAGATGATCTGTTGTTGGAGAGATCAAATTTCATCTTCAAGTCTCCTTTTTTCCTGATGAATATTTCCAAATTCCGTTTTCTTCCATTCTTTGATTTTTCCTTTTATTTCCTTTAGCTTTAGTTGAAATGTTTCCATTGGGTTACAACCAGTTACCCTTATTTCTTTCTACCAGTCCTCCAGTTTACTTAGGAAGTCTGGTTTTTCAAGCCAGAAAGCTTCAAATCGGAACATTTGATTCCACGAAGCCACGCATAGATCAATCTCTAAACAAATTGGCCAATGATATGATACAAGGCACGATAGAATCTCAGCCTAAAAAAATAGGTCCCGCTAGAGGATATTATCTAAAAGAAAAAATGATCTAGTTTTGAGGCTATTTGATACTTACGACCATGCCGATATTTCCAGGTGAAGGACCCATTCTTGAAGTCACTGTCTTTCATTCCCAAATCTTGGATGGTGGCTTGAAAATCCTAGGAGATCAGATCCAAGCACCGAATGTTTCCCTTCTTCTCACTCAGGTCCTTGATAATATTAAAGTCCCTAACCACTATCGAGTTGGTTCCCCCATAAGCTCCTTGAGGTATCAAATAATGTGGAGAAACTTTCTTCCATCCCTAGTAACGTGGGTCCATAGACCCTAGTCAACTAGATCTTGTATGATGAGCCAATGCATTGAAATTGTCCTGAAAGAGTGTGGGGATTGGCAATCAACTACCTGAAGTAAATAGATCGAGGGTACCATAAGATACCCATACCCCCTACACTGCCCCTGCCATCAGAGCCATACCCTTCGCCACTGGCCTACTTCTGTTAAAAATTTCCTTGGGTTTCTCTTGCATCACTTTGGTTTCCTGTAGGATTAATATATTGGGTTTCTCTACTTTGATTTGATCTTTCAGGTACCTCAAATATCCTTTAGAGTTGAGGTCTCTTATATTCCATGATAACAATTTCATTGAGGGGGGAGGGGAGAGACCATTAGTAATACTCTTTCAGGACATTGGTTTTCCTGAGTTAACTAAGATCTCCCCTGCTTCCCATAAGACTTCATGGGTTGGCCTTCTATCCCTCTTCCGGGCGCCTAAGATAGGCTTTGTTCATTGCATGGGTGTATTTTATTCCCAGATGACAAGAGCCATTTAAGGAGAAGGTTGTGCCATGACTTGGCATTTCTACCAGTCCTTATAGATTTAGTGGAATTGGTCTAGCTGATCCTGAGGGATATCCGCTATTCCATATTTTTCCCAACTTCAGAGATAGGAAACCATTACTCACCCGTCTGAGTTAAGCTGATTCAATTTCACTTCTTGTTCCAAAGCTTGGCAAACCTGGGCGAGGACTTGCTGAATTTCCTTACTGTTGGCTTGGACCTTTGGGGTCATTCCTTTGATTAGTTGTTTGTTTTTGGAGTTGTTCATACCCTGTTCTATTTCCATTGCTACTCAAGTTGGGGGAACAAATCCAAATGCAGCCTCCGTGTCCTGATCTGATGTATTTGTTAAGATAGAAAAACGGTTTCCTATTAGGCCAGGCAGGGCCGCTTGATTGTTGCTCGAGGGGTAGTTGGGGGCCGTTTGCGTTGGTTCAGCCGCTCGACTAGGTGTTGCATGCGAAGTTTTTATTGGGATGGAAGACAGGGAAGCTTTTCTTTCCAGGGGACGTCGTTGCTGAACTTCTTGGAATTCGTCTAAGGGGGAAGATGCTACTGGAGTCGAGGCTTGGTGCGGGTAATCCTGGAATAAGTGTTTGTATTCATGGAAAAGCCTACACCTAAACGATATGTGCTTTTAGTCCAACGCCTCAGACCAGATCTCATCTTGATATTCTATTTCCACAAATTCTGGGAGATGCTTAGAAATGTTCATATACACACAGATCTAAACATACAAGGAAAATATTATGCGTAGTGTGATCTCAGAGACTTGGAAAAAGTCTCCTATAGGATTTCCAATTAATCCCAGGATATCGAGCTCCTAAAAGTCCTATGGGAGAGAATATAGCCGAACCCAGATCAGAACAACTAAGAATTGTTCCTTCTCTGGGTTATAACAGGGTTCACAGTGTCTCATAAAAGACCCACATTATTCATGAAATAAGGGCCATTGTCTAGGATTTGCTTTCAATATTCCAGATCATCAAAGATGACTCAGAAGAAACCTTTTGCAATTAGCCGAAGATTAAACAAGGCTTTTGGTTCCTATTTAAGTTGGATCCAATGCAAAATATCAACTTCTCTGGGCCAAATACCCATTAATTTACATATGATTGCATGATCTTATATGAACTGGCAAGATTTTTCCAGACGAATGCCAGGGATCACCACTTTGGGTTTCTTGGTTTCCTTTGGTTAGCAATGGATTCTCATATGCGAATTCCACTAGGCACCTAGGGCCGGCTGTTCCAATTTTTTTTCCTTTATGCTAGTTGGAGCTAGACGTAGGGGCAGCAAAGGGGCATGATGTGCCAGTGAAAACAAATTTGAAGAAGGGGGCAAATCCCCCTCCTCTAGGAGGCTCCATCATGATCCTTCTTAGATTAGCGGTGACGTCAGGGTGCAACAGTGACTTTCGAGGGTGCAAAGAAGGCAAATGCCACAGGGATCATGGTAATGTCATTTGCAGAGTATAGAGAGGTTGAAACAAATATTATTTCAAGTTAAAAAAAAATATATATAATATATATATTATATATATATATATATATAATATATATATTAATAATATATCCAAATATATATATTATATATATATATATATATATATATATTATATATATATATATAATATATATATATATTGTTTAATTTTCATTGACATAGAAAATATTTTTGCAATGTAGAGACTTCATGAAAGAGAATAACCACTTCAATTTTGAATTTGCTCAAATTGACTCATTTTCATATATTTTGTTTAGTTTTTGAAAATAAATAATTAAATCATTTCAAAATTTGATTACAATCATACTTTTGGAAAAAATAAATGATCAGAAAGAAAAGATCAAATTCTAAGAAGAAAACTCCCCAAAATCGATAATTGAACCATCTTAAAATTGGTTAAAACCACAAATACTAAGTTCTAAGGAAAAAAATACCATAACATAAGTAGAACTTTCTATGTTGTTCCTCCTCAATTTAAAACTAAAATTTTGAAATGCAAAGAAAAACCCTTTAAATAGGGTCAAAATAGATTCTCATATTGTATCTCAATGTAGGCGTATTATAAAAGAAAGTGGAAAAGTAATAGTAATGTATGTATGGGGTAAGTTAAGCTATCAAACACCAAGTTAATGACTGATTTACTACCTTTCCATCTTTTCTATTAAATATGATTTTATTTTTATTCAACAGACAAGATGGAAAGATAGTAAACTAATTATTGACTTAGTGCATGGTGCTTAATATTTTTCCACTAGCACTTGTTTGAGGGAGAAGTTAAATTCCTTAAATGACCATTAATTAATGAGATAAAATGAGAAATTAAAAAATAATTAATGTAAAGCAATGGAGGAAAGGTACATGTTACCAATGAATCAATGAATTATATGTTAAATTATTAAATGATTTATTTATAAAATAATTATGTCGGTAGGTGTTCCTTTGCAGGGTTGGGCTAGGCAGATTCAACCAATCACAGAGTCTTATTTTTGTCATCCTCCTCCAAATAGAAAATTGACACGTGGGTTCAAGTTTCAGGCCCACGTGAGTGCATGGCCTTCACCACCAACGATAAATGTTATGTCACCTTCATCACCGACGATACTAGTTCGGGCCTTGGGCATAGAAGGGTTTCAAAACCTTAGATTCTCCCTTAGAGAGCTCCATTAATATTTATTTATTTTTTTTTATTTTTTTTTTTCGCACATGGTTTTCACCTACGTTAGACATGAACAACCTCTAACCAAGAAATCTCAAATTGTTCCTTCGTAATTCGAAATCCTTTCATTGGTAGAGGCCCAGAGGCAAACCAAATCAATCACAACCGAATATCTATTGGCTCCCTAACCTTCCAAGAGATGAAATGATTCTTATCCTCGTGACTTTGTTCATATTTCTTGCACATGACTAATAAAGCAGAGAACCCAACAACAAAAATATTCAACAAAATCGTTGATGGATGTGCCGATGAGGTTTCACATTTTGTAAGAGGAGCATAGGTGCATGTAGGAATGGGAGGTAGAGGTGGAGGTGGAGGCACACGAGTGGAAAGATACCACCACCACTGTCACCACATCCACCATTCAATAGCCTTAGTCAGACCTCGGAAATTTAGAGAGAAATTTTGTTTGGGAATATGATTATAATATGGCTCTAATTGATCCTCATTGCTTCACATATTCAATGTGTCCTCTAACACAACATGTCCATATTTCATTGTATTATGATTTTTTAAGCAAAAGGATTGATGGTTCTGCGCCTCTCACTCTTGAAAGTCCTTATTCTGGGATACATATCTTATGCATAACATGTTTGTTCTCAATTCAAGATATTTTATAATGTATGCCATATAAATTTGAATTTGTTTTCCTTCTTCTAGTCAAAGCAATATCTTTTCTTATATTGTTAAACACTAATTTCATATCTCAAAGTACATACCCTCTAATCACTTGCTAGAAAAAGAGACATTGCCTTATCTGGCCTTTTGTCTATTTAAAAGAGGTGTGGATTCCATGTTTGCTAACTTGGACCACTTTAATATGAGATCTATTCAGGTTAAAATGATTCCCACAATCAAAACATTGTTCCATCTAAGTTTATATGTGTTTCTTGGACTGTAATCGTAAGAACTTTTTGCTTGTAAGTTCTATATATGTTTCTTGGACTACAATCATAAGAAATTTTGGTTTCTTGTTGTAGATTTCCTTTTCTATGATGGTGTATGAGGAGTATTCTCAATGATGATCTAATTGAGTTCCATGCATTCGATTATGTGAGGCACTTTCTTTCTTGTTGCAGTAGGATGTTGGGATTTGAGCATGAGTCCAAGAGAGGGTATATAGGTCTAAAGTATTATGGGAACAATATAGTGATCAAGTTTATTCCTATGGGCATACACATGAGTCAACTTGAGGGTGTCTTGAGGTTTGCTGATGCCGAGTGGCGAATTTGTGAGTTGAAGGCAAAGTATGAGGGAAATATTGTGCTTCTTAGGGTTGATCACATGGACATTTTCGAGGGCATAGGATTGAAACTTTTATGAATGAAATTGGTTGGTGAATTGGTCATGGTACAAATTCTCAACCTTGCACATAGTCGAGGTAGGGATGTCTTGGAGGTCCAAGAGGAGATATATGTCACCATAGAAAGGATAAACAAGTCATTTAGAACTGAAATATATTAACCTATTGAATTGGTGCATAGACATGTTCCATTGCATAAAATGGTTGTATAATACACAACTGTAGAATGTTGTGTTGTATCTGTAATCCAGGATGGTATGAGTTGGATCCCATATGAATACTTTGTTTGCAGGCAAGGTATTACAATACTAGGCGCTAGGTTTGGAATCACATCTTATAACCTTAAAGGAAGTATATTGGTAATGTCTGAGTTTATTGGATGCTCCCCCTCTGTAAGTGGATATATTTGTATAAATACGGGGAGTATTGAAGCTTTAGTTGATGCTATGAATATTTCCATTAAAATGCTAGATGTTGAGAAGCAAATGAGACATGAAAAACATTTTAGGTATGTTAGCACTCATGATGTAGCCTTTTGGGCCTAGAGTTTCACAGGAGACTTGCAAAGAACCTGTAGAAAACACTATAGAAACTGATGTTATAAACTAGGATTTGGATTGGGATCCAAAGAAATGCATCTTGATTATAATTTTCGTAAGCTTTCAATTGAACATATTGTCTGGGCTTGCAAAAAGAGTAATAGACGATCCATTCTTTTGGAATGTGATGGTACCATGATGCCTCAAACTTCAGTTAACATGACTCCAAACTCAGATGTATTGATAATCCTAAACATCCTTTGAATGATCCAAAGAATGTGGTCTTTATTGTAAGTGAACTAGGGAAACAAACTTCGAATGATTAGTTTTCACCCTGTAAAAATCTTGGGATTGCTGTAGAGACTGTTTATTTTTTCAGGTGTTTGAACTCTAATTTTATATGCTTACATTAGCAAAGAATGCAAGCCTTTGCCCACCTTTCAAATGCTTGGTACAAGCAGATGTAATATAGCTGATTTACTCATTGTAGGTGATCGAAGCACGGTGCGGCGAAACGGCGTTAGGGTTTCTGAGATAACCTGCAACAGCAGAACCTCTGTACAGAGGCCACCAGAACTGACAGCGGCAACGCAGCAGTCTCAGGCCACAGGCTTTGGCAGGCGGGTACAATGAACCCCCTTCAGGGGGTAGGAGGGGCGATTCCTCCAACAAACGACAACCAGCGAGGGAAAATCGAGGTTTCTGAAGGGGAATAGGAGCACAATGAGGGAAATACAGGAGAAAATCAACAGAAGCAGACTGAACAAGCACAACAAGACAAGCCGAAAGTAAGCTCATCCACATGCAAGCCAGTAGCTACCCACAGGCCAAAAGTGGAGCTACCCAGTCATCGCATCAATGCTAGAATTCAATATATGAGAGATCATGCTCTAATAGGCAAATTTATTGGATTTTGGCCAAATGAGAAAGCTTTGAGAGCCTGGATTAATGTCAAATGGCATCCAAAAGGACAAATAACCTTGCATCTAGGGCCGAAGGGGTTTTTTACCACAGTCTTCAACTACTTGGAAGATCGAAACAGAGTCTTTGATGGGGGGCCTTATTTATTCAACTCAGCCTGGCTATTTCTCAGAGAATGGATCGCACATTTCAACCCAGATAAGGAAGATCTAAGCTGGGCACCGGTCCGGATCAGGCTGTACTTGCTGCCATGGGAATACTGGGAAGAGGAGTCTCTAAAAGCAATCGGCAAAGTATTAGGCGAATTCGTCAAGGTAGCAGAAGAAACAAAGACAATAAGATATACCTCATATGCACGGATCTGCGTCTATATGGATCTGAAACAACCCCTGCTTGATATGGTAAGCCTCTTTCATGAAGATGTGGAATGGATCCAGTTAATTGATTATGAACATGTTCCCTTCAGGTGCAGGAAATGTCATGACCTAGGACACCTTTATAGAGATTTCCCTTTAAACAGTAAACCTCTGGTTCAAGTTAACCAGGAACACCAATCCTCAGACGGTTTCACTAAGGTGACAAATCGTAGAAGAGGAAATAAAAAATCCGTAGTCCCTACAAAGTTATCTCCAGGGGATCAATCAAAACCCTCTACTAGTAACAGCTTTGAAGTTCTGGCCAATGAAGATTCGCAGGATCCGGAGAACTTAACCTCCAATAAAAAAGGATCTATTCCGGAAAAGATTGAAGGCTCTCATTCAAAAGCAGGGGAAAAGGAGGCGGAACAAGAAGGCAACAGTATCAAGTCTTCCTCAAAAACCTGGAGCATCCCTGAAATGGAAATAGACAGCACGGACCCCAGTACATGAAAAGAGAAGGAAGGAGATGGAAGCTATCGAGAACCTCAATTCATGGAGGAGGATACGGAATCAATAGACATTGGCGAGTTAGACATTCTGGGTCTAGAACAAGCATGCAAAACAGGTAATTTCGACAAAATACCTGATAGACAAGTGGACAATCTAGTGGCAGTCCTCAACAAAGCCCAAAAGAAATACTCACTAGGGGTTCAAATCGGTAGTCAATGGGATGGGAAGTTCATCACCAAAGACAGTAAAAAACGAGGACGGAAGACCACTTTAGAAAGAACCATCAAGATTGGAGAAGTCTTGGTTGAATCAGGCAGATATGCCAAGCTAACCAAGTATTTTAATACCAACCCCAAACCTTCCCAATGAAGTTGATATCATGGAATATCAAAGGGCTCAATAGCCCAAGGAAAGGAAGACTATTAAAAAACATGCTAATGGAAGAAAAACCCACAATACTATTTTTGCAAGAAACTAAATGTAACTCGACAGTATTGGAAAAAATAGGAGCAAAGGCTTGGCCTGGAGGCTTAGTAACAGCTGTTGATGTTCAAGGAGCATCAGGAGGACTTGCAGTGCTCTGGGACGCGCGAACCATTCAACTGAAGAACATACATGCAAATAAAAACTTCATTCAGGCCATCTTTCACATAATTGGCACCAATATCCATGGTCACATGACAAACATGTATTTTCCTCAAGAAACCCAGCACAAGATTGAAATCTTGGATACCATTACGCAGCTCAATACAGACAGAGCGCACCCGTTATGGATATCTAGAGGAGATGACAATATGATCGCAAACATGGAGGAAAAAAAAGGAGGACGATGCAGATTAAATAGAGATGGCTCCATATTAAAAGACTTCATTCAGAATAATTGTCTAATAGATCTTCCATCAAACAATGGCATATACACCTGGAACAACAAAAGGGCCAATCCAATGCAAATAGCTTCTCGTCTCGATCGATTCCTGATTTCTGATAATGTTGTTCATCTAGGAGGAGAATTAATTGCATCTATCCTTCCTTACTCTGGCTCTGATCATTGGCTAATAGCCCTCCACTAGAATCGTCTTGGATGCAACACCAGGCGACCCTTCCGGTTTGAGGCTTTTTGGCTTTCTCATCCGGACTTTTACGAATTTGTCAAAGCATCCTGGTTAAAATTCAATCCAACGGATGGCACTAAAATTTCCATCTTCCAAAGGAAGCTGAAACATCTCAAGGGGGAAATTAAAAGTTGGAATAATTCTGTCTTCGGCAATATCTTCAAAGCTAAGGACAGCCTCAATCAAGATATGAAAGCCATTCAACAAAGAATGATAGCTGAAGGACGTTATAAAGAGCTCGCCCAGAAGGAGCAATCCATAGAAAATCAAATCCTTGAGAGAGACTTACAGGAGGAGACTCTCTGGAGGCAAAAATCTAGAGTTAGGTGGCTAAAGGAGGGCAAAAAGAATACACAATTCTTTCACAAAACTACTGTGCAAAGAAGAATGAGCAATCAAATCTCCCATATCAACAATGAGCAAGGAAGTAAAATTGAAACACATGAAGGTATTGAACAGGAATTTCTCAATTATTTTAAGAAGATGAATCAAGAACCTAATGTAAACAGAACAGAGGCTATTGATAACGTCACCAGAAATATACCCAGCTTAATCACGGAAGATCACAATCTTCTCCTTCTCAAACCCATTAGTCTTCAAGAGGTTGAGAATGCGGTGCATCAGCTAAAAGCCGGGAAAGCGCCAGGTCCAGACAGATTTACCTCAAACTTCTTTTAGCATTTCTGGGATCTTGTCAAATGGGAAGTCTGGCAGGTTGTGGAAGAATCGCGCACGCTAAGATGGATGTATCCAGGTATGAACGCAACATTCATTGCACTAATACCCAAAGCAGAAGAATCCAATACTCCAGATAAATACAGATCGATTGCTTTATGCAATATTATCTACAAAATTGTCTCCAAGGTTATAGCTTCCAGATTGAAGCCTTTGCTTCCCCTTATTATATCTCCAGAACAATCTGGATATGTAGAAGGCAGACAGATCACGGATGGGATTATCTTAACCCATGAAATAATCCACTCCCTTAACCAATAAAAAAAACCAGGTATGCTACTCAAAATTGACTTATCTAAAGCTTTTGATAGTATCAGTTGGGAATATATGCAAAAAATTCTAAAGGCCTTTGGTTTTTCCCCCTCTTGGATCAGATGGGTCAGTAGTCTTGTGTCATCCTCGTTCTTTTCTATTCTTATTAATGGAATCCCGTCGACCACTTTCCGTCCTTCTCGGGGTATCAGACAAGGTGACCCTCTTTCCACCTTTCTATTTGTCATTCTAGCGGAGGGACTGGGTCGCAACATCAAATCGGCTATCCTCTCTCATAGCCTCAAAGGTCTAGCCTTCCACCATATCCCTGCCTTTTCTCACCAGCAATTCCTTGATGACAACATGTCATTTGGCCATCCTTCTGTTCAAGAAGCCCGATCGTTCAAGTCAATTCTTTCAAACTTCTCGGAAGCCTCAGGAGCTCTCATCAACAAAGTTAAATCTGAGATTTTCTTCTTCAATACGCCTCCTACCACCCAAAGAGCTATTGCCCGTATCCTAGGCTTTACCATCGCTTCTCTTATGTCTAAATATTTGGGGGCTCCTTTATTTGTTTTGGCTCTTAAGCATTCCTCTTGGAGCTGCCTTTTAGAAAAACTTGAAGCTAAGCTATTCCTTTGGACCCATGAAGCTCTTAACATGTCTAGTAGGTTGGTACTAATGAAAGCTGTTCTTCAATCCATGCCTACTTATCTTTTCTCCATACTAGCGGCGCCTAAGTGGGTTCTTAAAGCAATCAAACAACTTCAGCGCAATTTCTTATGGGGAAATTCGGGTCCAAACAGGAAGTGGGCGCTAGTCAAATGGGAGAAAGCATGTCTTCCAAAAAAGGCTGGAGGCATTGGGTTGAGAGACCCAGAACATAGCAATATGGTTATGGGGGCTAAAATTTGCTGGAGATGGCTCTCAAATCCAAGCACTCCTTGGGCATCTCTATGGACAACAAAATATGCAGGCAATGTGCCCACAGAGGAACGAATTAGAATGTTAGAAGTGAGCAAAGGGTCAGTCATTTGGAACTCAGCCAATCTACAATGAAATCTAATTCAAAAGCATAGCTTTTGGGATGTGAAGAATGGTCATACAGCAAGGTTTTGGGAAAATTCATGGCAGCAGCTGCCAAATCTCAGAGACAATATCCCGGGGCTCCTAGACCAAGATATAAACCCTTTTGATAAGGTGAGTCAATTTTGGGACTCTCACAATGGCCAAGAACACAGAAAATGGAAAGAAGTATGTCACATCATATCACACAGCCCAGAGCAATCTCATCTTACGCTTTCATCAGAACTTCAAAAATAGAAAATTCTCTTTTCAGAAGGTATGGATATTCTTAGATGGGGGTACGAGGAAAAAGGAATTTTCACTACCCAAGAAGCTTACAAACTCATCATCAAAGATAGGGTAGTTAAAGATAAGCTATGGGATAAGATATGGAACTCCTCCATATGGCCAAAGGTCTCTACCTTTTTGTGGCTGTTGTCTCACAAAAGAATTTTAACTTGGGACAATCTAAGAAAAAGGAACTTCTCGGGGCCATCCATATGTCCCAACTGCAAACAAGAAGAGGAAACAACATTACATCTTATGCAAACCTGTCAGCTCAGAAGGAAATTGTGGGAAAAGATCACATTCCGGTGTCAAAAAGAAGGTAGAGTGCATGGGGATATTAAAGGCACCCTTCGCACCTGGAGCCAAGAGCCATATCAAAGTAAACTTTTAAATACTCTATGGCAACTCATTCCAGGTCTTTTAATGTGGAATATCTAGAAGGAGAGAAACAGAAGGCTCTTTAAAGATCAATCAATGTCGATTGAGCAGATATGGACCGGATTGCATAATAACCTTAGAGAAACTCTATCTGTCAAAGTATGGTCCAAGGAGGATTTCCCATCAAACCCGCAGGAACAAGCTATCTGGGACAATTGGCAGATTCAATTAAATCATCCACTCTCATCCAAGGATAACATCTCAAAGCATCAGACGCCTTCAGCTATATGGAACCCACCGCTAATCAATGTGTTTCAACTTAACTTTGACGGTGCTTCGAGGGGAAATCCAGGGAAAACGGGATTCGATGGAGCCATCAGAGACTACCAAGGCACCCCTCTCACATTTTTTTATGGCTCAATTGGATGGAACACCAATAATGCAGCTGAACTAGAAGGATTATGGAGAGGACTAAATCTGGCACAAGAATGAGGTTTCTTTCCTCTTATTGTGGAAGGAGACTCCCAAATTATCATCCCTATGGCCTCAAAACTTCTGCAAGGATCCCCTATTCACAAGGTTAGTAGCAGCTGGAGACTGGCTCCTCGACTGAACCTTCTCAATCAATGGTTTTCTCTTCACCAAGCAATTTCCTTCAAACACATCAGAAGAGAAGGGAATAAGCTGGCAGACTTTCTAGCTAATTTGGGAGTGGACAGTGGAAAGGATTTCTTTGAGGGCTCGCTATCCAGCACAGTTTCTGAAAGCCAGCTCTCAACATTTTGTGATATTGTCAACAATGATATGCAGTCGAAGGAAGACTCACACTCGGATGCGGGTGCCTTAAACACGTTTTAATGCAGGAGCAAGAGAGAGAGGCAGCTGGCGATACGACCAGCGAATTATGGCAGTTTAAGGCAAGTGATATTTAGGTATTAATGGCTCTGAGTACTGGCGGACTGCAAGGAAATAACTACAGGATGGCGCGCATCCATTCGGGCATAAATGAGCTGAAACTATGCGGAATTGGAACAGGGATCTGCTTCAGGCGGTTAATTCCTCTGTGCTCCAGAGCTGCGAAAAGAATATGGAAGCCCTCCTGGTTCAGGTATGTGGGGTCTGGCATATCAAGAGTGTCTGTTGTGTCTGAGCCTACTGAAGTCTGGTTTATTACGTTTGTTCTCTGTGTCTGCGTCTGGTCCAAGAATATTGCTTCGCCCGTCTTTGTTTGGTGTCTTGGCTTCGCTTATCTGGTCAGCACCTTGTTAGCGCAGTGGGTATTATCTGTTTGTGATTGGGTTTCGTTGGTAGGCTATTCCTTCGAATGCTTGCTCTGTTGGGGGGTTTTATTCAGTGCGGAGGTCTAGTTCTGGAACCTAGTCCAATTAGCCTGTAATTGGCTGCCCCACACCCACCCTCAGTGTCCCAGTTCGGTCAGTCAGCAAATTAATATTACAATGCCTTGTCGTCGTGGAATCCCCATACGTGGTAGAAATTCAGGGTCCAGGGGAGGCTCACGCAGTCGTGGAGGCTCTGTCCCGTAGTGTTTAGATCCTTTAGCTTCTGTCCCGCCCCCCTCTCTGCCCTCTGACAGTTCCGGTCCTACCCTAAACAACTCTTTCCATTCTGCTCTTTTTAAGTTCAGAAGCAAGCTTAACAAACCTCTTATCTCAACCATTGTAATTGTGCTCTTCTCGGAGGAGGAGGATGAGCTTGCCAGTTCGGAAGAACCATCCAAGGAACAGTCTCATTCTCATACTTCCAGTGATCTTCAAGGAATCCTAGTTGGGGATGTCCTCAATGACTCTGGGATGATGCGCGAGGAAGGCCAGCAGAAAAACACTCATCCCCAGCCTTCGTCTTCTCATGAGCCCATCATTGGATGCGAGCCTGCGCGCCTCTCCGGAAACATTCTCAGGCTTTTTCTTCCTCCAGGCAGCAGCACGATGGAAGCAGAAGATAATATAATGGTTTCTTGGGTAAGCTCACCCAACCAAGCAAGTGCGAAATATTCCGGCTCTCCTCCGCAGGACTAAGTGCTTCATGGTTTCAATGACTCTTCAGAAAGCTAACCTTTGTGGTCTGTTTTTGGTATGAGTTTTCTTAATATGCATGGTCTCTTCCCTTAACAACATGAGCTTCATAGTCTCTAGGACTTTTTTGGTTCTCAATGGATATGTAATAGTCATTGTAAAGAACCGTATTTTTGTAAGGGATCAGTTTCTTCTGAAGCTTTATCCTGATCTAGCTTAGCGTAGTGTTGAATTTCTTAAGTTCACCAGATCGCCTACTATTATGATATTTATCTTTGTAAAAGTCAGGCATCAGGATACCTGCAATAGAATTTTTGGCAGAGGGCAGGCTACAACCCCCTCAGAGGTTCAAACCTCTCTGTAAATATTTTTCCTCTTTTATTTTAATAGAATAGTCTTTACTCAGAAAAAAAAATATATAGCTGATTTACTAGGTTCAAATTACATTTTAACCTTTTTCATTAACATTGCCGGAGCAGGTGGTAGAAGGATGAGGAATGGAAAACTTGTGTGCCAACAATGGATTTTGGTTGGAAAAAAGTTGTGGACCCCATTATGAAGTTATACATAGAAAGGAAATTATGGAGGTAACGCCTAATTATTGCACATTAGTGTTATCGATTAAGCATTCGAGGGCTACTTTTTTCAAGGATATGAATTTGCTTTATGTCATTTTCATCTTGTATGAAGATCTTCAACATAGGAAGTTTATTAAATTGTTTGAATTCAAAACCTACTGGGAGTGAGAAAGGGTGTTATAGCCGAACATATTTTAATAATGATGGCTAGTCAAGGAAATCCTCTATATTTTTTCTTGTGTATAGGAGATGATCATTCAGATGAAGACATGTTTGAGATTATTGACAGTGTAATGGCAACCATACCAAAAAATGCAAAGAGGGAGCTCTTTGCATGCACTTTTGGTCAGAAGTCGAGTAAGGCTAAATATTACCTAGATGATACTATTAAAGTAGTTAACATGTTACATGGACCAACATTGGTAAGCAAATCATTTTCTCGAAGTTCACCAAGGGCTATTGCTTATGTTTCAGAAGACTGATTGCAAATTTCATGTATTCTTTTGTGCAGTTTGATGAATAAATCAAATATAAATATATGAATAAGAATTTTATTTTCATGTAATCTTTTGTGCGGTTCGATGAATAAATCAAATATAAATATCTGAATAAAATTATTCTTTTTGATGTGTATTTTTCTTTATGTCATGTCATTGATCATAATCTTGTTGAGCCGAGAGGCTCAATATACAACCCAATATGAGGGGATGTGTAAGTTTGTCGGTTCGTCTGTGCCCCTTTAAAATAAAAATAAAAAATAAAAACTATGTTCTAAATAGAAAAACTATGTCGGCTATAATTAACATAAAATGAATATATTGTAATAAAAAAAATGTGTGAATCAGATGTCTCAATCTTATACTTTTCAAAAATATTTTAACAAGATATTTAAATAAACTATTTGAAAATATATGTTGATATAAACTTGATATATATCTATATATAGAAAAAAATAAATTTCTATGGTAAAATTTTTATTTGATCCTATATATAGTCTCTTTAGCATTCAAAAATACAATTTAAATAATGAAAAATAACACATTGTATCGTTCACCCTAAAAAAATTGGCATGTAAAGAAATTTGGTCGCTCTCAACTTATATTAGATCCATACTAAAATAAATTTATTCTTATTCTAATGTATTATATAACTATCTTATACTCTAATACTATTTTTCCTAATTCTAACCTTATGTTTTTAAATAAAAAAGTGTAATACGTATATAATTGTCTTGTTCTACTTTAAATTTTGATACGTGACAGATTTGTCCAACTCTATCTTTTATTAATTATTTTTTCATTGACGTATGGCTCGTGATATGGGGTATGTCAACGTAATTTTTCAGAAGTAAAATATTTGTAGACTTCTATTTTTCATTTATCATCATTATTCTATTGATGTATGGCTCCAAATGTGGAGTCTGTCCATCACATATAGAAAACTAATACTGGCGAAAATTCGTAAAATCCAAATTCAAATCTTGTGTAACTCCACACTTTGGAGTTTTTTTCTATTTCAGATTTATTTGTTGAGGTAAATAAAATGCTCTTTCGAGGGTGGGATCACAAGGTATTTATCTGTTGAGGTAAGTAAAATGCTTTTTAGAAGGTGGATCACAAGGTGAGGCAATCACAATAGCGCAGAGTCTAGGTTTAGTGTTTTGTGATTTTTTATTTTTTATTATTTATATGTATTTTAAAATATATAAACAAGTTAGGTTAATTTTATGTGTAAGGTGGTTTAGTGTTGAATTTTTTTTGTTTATTTATGTATCGAAGGATTATAAATGTATCTCTAGAGTTTTTAGTGGTAGTAGTTGGAATCGATTCCTTATCATGCTACCAACTTAGATTCATCTAATTTTGGATCTATCATGCATCGAGAGAATTTGAGGAAAGGTTTGCACCTCGAGGGATTTGATTCCTCTTGGTGCATGATAGCTCTAGAGTTACATGGATCTAATGCCAGTTCTAGTTGAGGACAACACTGCCATATTTTTAGATTATCATTATTATGTATATGTTTGAGATAAACTTTATACTTTGAAATTTACATTATGTTTTCTTTTCCAAAAATGACCATATAATTATGTTCTTTAATTTCGTCTATGTTGCTTTCCTTGAATGGTTTGTACATCTATGTTTGGATGTTCTGAGTGGTTTGTTTGTGTTTGTGTTTGGATGCTTGAAGTGGTTTTTATTTTTATGTGTTTGGATTTGGATGGTAATGTTTGTGATTGTTAGAGTTTTTGTGTTATATTTCTATACTTGTATGTAATTGTCTATTAGTAATTAGTTGGTAGTGAAGAAGGAAGACAATCTTGTCAATAGCTTGCAGGATGATTGATATTGCACATGTATGTCATTTAATTTTAGGTATCACAAGTTTTGACAACCAATTAATTCTTAAAAGTGTCCCTCAATGTAGTACTAAATATATCTTGAAGAGTAGTTTTAATTTTAAATTTGTTGAGCTACTCAATATGTTGAGATGATAGATATTGTTAATAACTTTAATTATGAGAAATGATGAAATAAAAATTTTAAATGCAAAGTCACAGTGTAATAGTGTTGAATGAAATGAAATAAAAATTTTAAATGCAAAGTGACAGTTTAATAGTGTTGAATGGAAAAAATGTGAATAATAACAATGTAGCCAATTACAAATAGTATTCATTGTGATAAATCTCAACCATTTTTTTCTATTATTCTTATTGTCAGCGTTGTTAGTTTTTCCATATTTTCAAATCGTAAACCATTCAAATCTTTAACTCAAGCTATTGTAGTAAACATCTTACCTTTTCTTTCTTGCTCTCCAATATTAATGGGTTGAATTACTATAACACAAAATTAATGCACATTGTCAATATTTTTTTGTGCTTACACTAAACTCAATCACATTGTTGATCCATTCACTTTAAAATTAATGTACCATCATACATCCACTGACATCAAATTAGAAATCAACATCTGCATTAAAATCAATGCATCTAGTGCAAGCAATAAAATATAATAAAAATTCAACATCTACAATGAAATCAATGCATTTTGTGCAAACAATGAAATATACTTAGAAATCAACATCTACACTAAAATCAATGCATCTAGTGCAAGCAATCAAAAGAATTAGAAAACATCTACACTAAAATCAATGCATCTAGTGCAAACAATCAAATAAGATTAGAAATCACATTCACAATAAAATGAATGCATCTAGTGCAAGCAATCAAATAGGATTATAAATAAGCATCTACACTAAATCAATGCATCTAGTGCAAGCAATCAAATAGGATTAAAAATCAACATCTAGTGCAAGCAATCAAATAGGATTAAAAATCAACATCTACATTGAATCCAATGTATCTAGTACAAGAAATAATATATGATTAAAATTCAACATCTACACTGAAATCAATACATCTAATATAAGCAATCAAATAATATTAAAATTCACCATATATATTAAAATCAATACATCT
>APFE030967689.1:45104-62565 GCA_000404065.3 Pinus taeda | reverse complement strand
TATATTTAAAGTGAGAAAGTTAGTAAATAATTATCTCATGCTCTTTCTTGTCTTAAAAGTAATATTATAATTCTAATAACTTTGAAGTTTTTCGCAAAACCCTAAAAATGTATCCTTGTTTTTTTATTTTATTTTCTTATTGAACTATAACTCTATTTCTGGTTACAATAGGATAAAAAACAATAGTATTTAAGTTTTAAGAATTTATTTGTTTCTATATAAGTTTTCAAGATTTATAAAAAATTTAAAGCTAGCAATTGCTCCTAAAGGTGCAAAATATACAGAAGGAATAGAGGATTTGGGATGATCATCTTGAAAATATCAATCAATGAATATATGATCATCTTGAAAATATCAATCAATGAATATACAAACTGATGATTATCTTGAAAAATTAAATCATTGAATATAAAGACGCCTTAGTTTTACCAAGGCAAATGAGAAGGTTGCATAAATAATCTTTGAAATTATCTTCAAAAATAACATTTTCATTGTTTATTTATTAATGTAATGAGAAATAAATAACAAATTATATTATTTTGTAAATTACAGTTATAAGTACAATTTATGAAACATTAAATTATACGAATTTAGGAAATGTATCAAAATTACTTTCTCAATCGTTGTTACCATGATAATAAGTTTATTTGCCATAACAAATGTCACAGAGAAAACATGCTTTGTCATTGTCAAATTAAAGGGAAACAACTTTGTTGAAGTAGGAGGAAGAATTGTGGTGTTAGTTATGAAGGAACTGGAAAACTAACCCTTTTTTCCCTTCACCAAGCAAGAGAAGAAAATAACCAACACATTCTTCTCGAATTTATGCTTTACGGTGTTTCCTTTGCAACATGTAGTGCAAATGCTAGTTATATCTATAAAACCTATCTAAAAAAACTTTATTAAACCCTAAATACTTATTAATTAAGTGAAAAACCCACCTTTTCCAAAAGACCCTCATTATCTAAAAAACACAAATTAAAATTTAATTTAAAATAAGCCAAGTTTCATGGATTGTGTAGAAACTTGCTATACAATAAATTAAGGTACATTAATAAACTTAAACTAACCACTTTAAATCCCTAACACAAATAGATGTACATACTAATAAATGTGAATTAACCCAACCAAAACTGAATTATTATTACTAACATTTTTTTTGGTTAGTTAGCTAATTAAATAATATGTATGTAAAAGAGAAAAAAGAAGCAACTCAAGGAATTAAATATAAAGTGAAAATTAAAAACCTAAAATAAACTTAGGTTTAAACGTAGACCTCATAGAGGCTATTCTATAATAATAATTATAAAAAAACAAAAGCATAAGACTCAAAGAAACTAAAGCTTAGTCATGACTCCTCAAAGTTGGATTCTACATCAAAAGATGTTGGTGACATGACCTCTCCCTCCTGTAGTTGTTTTTCTCACTTTAATGTTTGTGTTTGAACAATATCCTCTTTTTTTCCTCAACTATCTTTAAATCATCATGTTATACTTTCATGTCTCTATTTTTTCTTCATCTTTATATGTGTTCCCATTGTTAACTTTAGTGTCTAAAATGGTGTTATGATATTTTCTCATTCGTTGTCTTACTCTTCTAATCATTTTCAAATATAATTTTTCTAATTCCCCTTGTTATCCATGAATTTTTAATATGTAATATAAATTCTCAATTGTTAAGTATTTTGTCTCTCTACTCCTTGAGAGATCCATATAAAGAACCCATGGAATAAATTCTTGATCAATATTCATGAGGTTCTTACCTTTTATGCCACATAATCCTACTTTTTATTAGCTAGTAATTGTAAGTTACCATTTCAACAACTAGATGAACCAAGTTGTGGAGCTAGATATTGATTCCCATTGTTGAGTACCTAGTTTTAAAGTTGAATGCCAACTATTAGTATATTTTGAGAATTCCCAACATTGCACTTGGATTCCCATTTTCCATTCACTACCAAATAAATAATAAACATAGTTTCATGCATTCCACCCATAAGTGATTCAAATAATACAGGTCCTATGCACATAATATAATGATCACTCAAATATCTACTTAATTAGAGGACTGATGCTATGATATTTATATATGATAGATATTATCAATGGATCCTCTCCTCTCCATCACCTACATATGTGTATGATGAATTTCCATAATTGACTAAAATAATAGAGGTCCTACTAACACAATAAAATGATCGCTATAATATCTATTTAGTTAGAGGTTTTATGTGATGAGATTTAGCTATGATAGTTAGTATCCTTCTATCATCTTCTCATCATCACCTTGGCATGTGTATGATGGCCTTGTAAGTCATAAGCATCCTCCTCCTTGCAACATATCCATAGACCTCATATAGTGAATGATTGTTGACATTAATTATATGAAACAAAATCTTAATAATTTAAACTAACCATAAATAAATATTAATTTTACACCATGAAATCCTAATTAACCCAAATAAACTCTAATTAGAGTCAAATTATACACTTCGACATTATAATTAACTTAAGCAAACCTTATTTTCTTAATATTTTCTTAATAGAAACATTATATTTATACTATGAACATGTTATAGTGACATTGCATAATACATAAATATATATAATAACATTTCCCAACAAATTCTCTTATTAAAGAAATCCATAACTTTGTTCTAACATGTTAATACTACACAACATTTTCCTCGCATGTATGACTGATAGTTATTACATGTATATACATGGATAAAGACACTTAATAAAAGGTAGAGTTTAAAAAAGGTGGAACAATATTTTATGAAGCCCAATTATCCATAATATTGTTCATGTTTTATTTCATTCACTATAGGGTTTTCATCTACATGCTCCATCTCCACATCACCAAGTTGCTGTACCATTTCATCTTCCTTGTCCCTGGTGATCCTAATAGGTAGCCTAGCAATTTAATAGGCCGTGATGTTCATGCTAACTAGACCAACATTAATTTCTTTAAATTTGTATATTTAGCTTGAAGACCTACAATTTTTTGACTCTAATGATGGAGAATCTCCATGAACAAGGTGTATTCACTATCCATAATGTTTCCTTTGAGTTCACATCTAGTAAAAAACCATTGTGATTATAATTTTATTACCAAAAATGCACACCTCATGTCTTGTAAACACTCATCATATTTCCATAGTGGACATCAACCAACATGCTTATGGTCCATTAAAATCCCTTAATAAAAACCCCAAGTCTATCCTACATTTCCCAAGCCACACCTAAATTGTATAAGCATTATTACTAATATTCAACCTCACAGAGCTAAAGAGAAAGTTCAAATATCCCTTATCAATAACTAGTGACATTTCCAACTTCCATAGGATATTCTATCCCATGATATTGAAATATTTTATCACAAAAGCATCCCCAACCACCATTCCTACTAGTAAAATCGAACACTAAGAAAAGACACCAACATCCCCTAAAAAATGATACATGGTAGGCCATTAAAAGCTTGACCAGCATGATCAATCCCATAGACCTAAAAGCCATCAAATTTCCTCACTCTTGAGAAGCCATTACGTCTTGGCACATATTGACTATTCACATTTAGGATTTCAATTCCACGCAATCTAAGAACAAGATCTATGCAAGACCCAAAAATGAAGACCCATAGAAGCACCATAACCATCAATTCCTCACACTTCACGCCCATATTCCCACCTGCATAAGAATTTATCAACTAGGGTGGTTAATTAACTACTACATTTTGAAGATAACATGTGTGAATGGAAAACACTACATGTAAATCCCAACTTCTAGAATTTATATATTTCACCTTAAGTGTATTAGGGTGCTAAATGTGTGACATGATTTGATTGGTCATTAACCTTACTTTCAAATTATTATTATATAGGGGAGGTTACTCACCCAATTTAGATTCTAAGAATATTTGGTTCTAGTCTACCTTTCTTGATGGTCAAGGAGTTTTCTAGTTGATTTAGCACCCTGAGCACATGGAAAATTCAAAGATCTCAAATCTTGTCATTTCTTTTTCATTTAAGAGTAAATTATAAATAGAACATTATTTTTCAAGGCATTTTATTCATTGATTTAATAACTAACTATGAATCCCAATAATATTTAACCACTAGTAACACCTTTCATGCACCCTAAGCACCTAGAAGAATTCAGAGTTCTCAAATATTTCCACTTCTTTTTTATTTAAGAGAACATTTTAAATATATCATTATTATTCAAGGCAAACATTTTATTCATTGACTTAATGATCTAGGTGGTTCCAGAAACGCTTAGTCGTCGTAACCTTTCCAACGGTGCCAACAACACCTTAATCCGAGTTCGTATGTGAAAGTTATGGTGAGTTAAAGTTTTGGTCAAACTATGTCATTGGTAGCCACTATTGAGGCAACAATTTGGAACTTATCGGCAACAGATTCCGGCAGCGAGAATGAGCAAATTTGTCGCCTATTTAATTTTTTTGGTAAACCCAAAAATCCGGTGGAATTTTTTTGACTAAGTTGTTCTTTATGAAAAAAAAATTGCCACCACCCCCAGCGCCCCACGAACTATGACCATCACAACCAAATGACGCTAAAAATATATTGGGGTCAACGGGGTTCGAACCTGCGTGGCCGCATAACCCTACCCGCTAATGAGCACCACCCAAACAAACAATAATGTCACCAACAAAATTTAAACACAAATATATAACCACGTATCATATGTGGGTCGGTGAGGTTGGAACCCTCGATCACCCCGGTGTCGGTTTTGACATGCACCGAAAGCCCAATGGGCTTCGTTGGTTAGTTCGCCAAAACAATTTAGTAAATGCCCAAATCACCCATTCGCTCAAGGGATGGAGGAGAGAGGAGCGCGTGTGGAACCTTGAGGAGGAACTGCACCCAAGAAAGGCACAATTTTTGAGGTAGAGCATATTCCAAGGGAATATTCTATGCATAATTAGTGAAGAATTTAAAAGATTCCCAAGAGGGAAAATTTCCATAATGACATAATCATGCCAAGTGTATACTCAAACGAACCAAAATTTCACTAGGAGTTTGATGGCATGATCAATTTTCGGATTTGAGTAGTGGATCTTCAGTCAACTTGCAGAGAGGAATCTTTGTGGAATCTTAGGGAATGTGAAAGATTCCTTAAGGGCATATTTTTGATAGTTTCATAATCAAGCTGACTTTATACTCAAATTACTCAGTTTTTCGTAAGGAGTGCAATGGTGAAGTCAAATTCATCATTTGAGCAACAGAACTCTGGTCAACCAACAAAAAGGAATCTTTAGGGAATCTTTGAGATTCTTGAAGGTCCAGATTTTGGTTGTGTCAGAAAGGGGTCGAGTTTACAGTCATTTGACATGATTTCATGCCAGGAACTCAACAGGGAAATCTATTTCTTCAACAGAGGTGTGCATTTTCAGGCCATCCCTTGAAATGGAGGTATAAGGTGTATTTTGTACATGCATGTAATTATATTTTTTGCTGAAAATTAATGAAAGAGGCCTCCCCACTTTGAGTAGAGCCCGAAGATGTAGCCCACACTTGGTGAACTCCGTTATCAACATGTTGTGCTTTGTTTCTCATGATTTCCTTTCATTTATATTTATGTATATGTATGCATTTTATGATTACATGCTCTTTTATATGCGATTCTGAATGCATCAATGAAGTAAAATGCTCTAGATCACTTAAATACTAACTTTGAATCATTAATTCATATATACAAGGAAATGAACTGATCAACAAAAAACCTTTCCAAAGAAGGAATCAATATGGAAAAAGGTCTATGGGGTATAATTGAATAAGTCAATGGAGATGTTTTTTATTCATATCATCGACCATACAAGGACTCCCATCAGGTACAACAACAAAATAAGATTTTTTGGAAATCTCAAGTTTCTTCTATGTGTTCTCTTATGTCTATATTTATAGGTTCTTTCTATCAGTGTCTATATGTTTCTTTTGGGCTAAATTTTTTCCACCACTCTAGGGATTGATATCAACAATTTCTTTTCTACTGTTTTGCATCTTTTTTGATCAATTGTTCTCTCAAAATGTATAGTCTCACCTTTTCTCTATGTGAGTTTTTTTGTAAAATTATTATTACTTATGGGAGGTTAATCAATACACGGTTGATGTGTATATGTAGAATGTAACTTTCAACCACACTATATGAATGAAATTATGGGTTTTTTCTCCCAAAAAAAACACCTTTCAATCCTTAATAATAATATTCACGTGTAACACCTTTTGTTCCTAATCTCCATGCTTTGATACATAATACAAGATTGAGCTTAATATTTATAGCTTCACCCAACCCCTTGCAAAATTATTTTCTTTATTTTCCTTGGAATCGTAAATGATCCTTCGTGCTTGTGCTACCCTTCAACTTAACCTAATTTTACACTAAGAAAACCTAACTAATTTAAACAAGCCCATTTTAAATCTCAATTATATGCTAATAATCCATAATTAACATAAATATATTTAGACACTACTTATATACAAATAGACCTGAATAAATTTAAAATAACCATAACCAAATCCACCTGTTCTCCGCGTATATGTCCTTATTAACATATACAGTAAATTGTGAGAGATGCATCTTAATCTGAGATCTATTAATGAAATAAAACAACAAAAACCCACATGATTCAAACTTTACAATGCAGGAGCATCAATAGCAGTTGTACTATTTTTTTTCAAGGCCCCAAAAGGGGACATGTAAATTCCAAAATTCTTATTTTTCTCACTTTATTTAGAATATTTTGTAATAGGCCAATTGTCTTGATCATAGAGGAATCTACACTGTCAAGTTGTTAGGATATTTTGAGTAATTGATATTTGGGCCAAGTGGGCCTTTATAAATATGGACAAGTGTCTAGCTTAGGTGGTAAATAGTCTTGGGACATATGTCCAATTTCTATTGAACTAGATAGATATTTCCTTATACTTGTAGACTTATATACGTAAGGAATGAACATAAGTAGAGAGAGTAGAGGGCAGAAAGCAGAAGCCCAAAAAAAAAGCTTCAGAAGTGAGCCTTGGCACTTCCTCTATAAATATTTCTTCTATGTTTGATAAAATTGGCTGACTTTTTGTGTCCATTTTCCTATCTAAATGTATGTACATTGAAGAAAAAGGATATGAATTTGAGGAATTTGAGGAAATTAATCCAATCCTTTTGAGGGATACCTACAACTTATCAAAATAATTCAAAAATGTTCTAACAAGACATGTTAGACCTACAAACTCTAGAAATCAAAACATAAATGGAAACAATGTAAAACTTAGAATATAAGACTAAGAAGTATATGCAAGAGAGGACTTAGTAGTATAAGTCTTTGACTTCCGATTCTTCAGTCTTGTTCCTCTTAGGTGGAGCTTCATCGGTGATATTTTATTGTTCCCTATCTCTCTTCTTATTTCTTGGCTTCTTAGGACATTAATTTTTGTAATGACCCATCTTATGATAGTTGTAGCATTCAATCTTGGATAGGTCAACTTTCTTCTTTTGTCCTTTGAACTTCTTGAAGGTTCCCTTCTTCTTGTGACGCGTAGAACAGGAATTAGAGGTGTTTTCTTCTTCATTCTCCTCCTTTTTGTTTACTAATAATATTTTGGCTTCTTCTTGACTACATGAATTCCACATTTGTTAAATGTTGGAGTATCCTTCCAACTGTTAATTCCTGATGCAAAAGCACTCCAAGATTTTGGTAGTCGTAGAAGAGCAGCAATTATGAGATCCTTTTCTAGTATAAATTCATATTTTGCTTGGAGTTCATCCCCTATTCTAGATATCCTTACAAAGTATGATGATACAGTATCATCTCTTGTCATCTTTATTGTCCTTAGTTCATTCTTGAGGCTTGATATTTGACCAATGTCCTTGATAGTGAATAATTTGGATGGAGCCTCATCCATTTCTTGAGTAGAGTCTATGTTGGATATGTATGGAATTAATTTGTCCTTTACTCATCTGCTATTAGATTCATGGCCAATATTTCGATTTCTCTAAACTTCTATTTCTTTGCTTCATTTGCAAGCTTCTTGACTTTTCCTTGAACAAGGTCCAAAGCTTTGTGCTGAGCAAGAATAGGTTCTATTCTCTTTTTCCATGCCCTATAGTTGGAGGATCCTTCTAGTTTGTTGTGTCCCTTCATTGAGTTTGTCATATTGTTATCTCCTACTCCTTGTGACCTTCCTTGAAAACCATTTTCTTATATCTCTATTTTCAATAGATCTTCAGTTTTCCTTTTTCTTCTTCTTCACCTTAACTTTGATTCCATGTTAGAAAATCACACAAAATTCAGAAAGGAAAAAATATTTTCTTATGTTGATAATTACTTGTGATATCCTCATGTTGTTATTAAAATTTATTATGTTTTTCTTTTATCTTTGTTTCAACAAAAAATTATCAAAAGAAAAACACGAAGATCAAGACACAAAATGTAGGCAATCTACCAGGGATAAAACCCCTCTATAGGAGAAAGCTCAGTCAAACTCTTCCACTAGACAATTCAAGTTAAAAAAGATAAAGACCCTAGACTAAAATACCTTCCTCCTCCACCAAGTCAACCTTCCAATACAATTCAGCAAATTCAGTAGTCTCTTCTTGCCCAGTAGCTTCAACCCAACACTTAAACCATAATTTCTATCCCCAACAAATTCAGAATTTCGGCCCAACTATATTACTGCAACTTCAGCCCTTCTAGCAGCACAGAAACTGCACAGTGTGTGTGAGAGAGAGCTAATTTTGAATTCTGGTGCATGATAAGGACCCCTCCTTCACTAGCCTTTTCCACCTTCTTCCTTGATTTTCACACTCTTTACTGCCCCTAACAACCGCAGATTGAACTTGGTGAGTAAGTGCTCCAAATGAGGTTGTGTTGCTACCTTTATATACGTGATTTTGCCCCTCAGTTAAGCCAACTTGTCCAATTTGAGGCCGACTTAGTGGAGGAGGCCTAGAAGACTTAATTTACATAAAAAAAAAATGTTTCTTGATTGACAATGCCCAATAATGGTTTATTACATTATGACATAAACAAGGACACATGACATAAACCCTATAAGCCTACAATGGAGGCTTTGACCTATAAACCATTGACCCAAGCATGAAACCCATGCTTTAATAAGTTAGTTTATTTAATAATAAAATTCCTTTTTCTTTATTTTGACAAATACATTATATCATAATCCAGATACAATTGTGAAGCCGGTTACTAGTTACATTTTTCAACAAAAAGTACTCATGGAAGTGTACAAACATAGGACAACAACAGTCAACAAGGACAAGCCAATGACTGTAAGATTTACCCAACAATCTAAGTGGCATATTGCAGAATTATGAGTGAGATACTGCAAACCAAAACTAGAGTTGAAACAACAAGGTAGCTGTGTATATAGACAACAACAACACTTTCTTTGGGACCCAGAAGATTTAATCATTTGACTAGGAGGCTAAAATTTTTCCACCCAAGAATTTTGACGCACTAACATCAACACTAGTTGTACATTGTATCATTTTATTCAAGGCGTGATTTTCGGTGTCCATTTTCCCGTTTGAATAAAATTGGCATGATTTTCGGTGTCCATTTTCCTGTTTCAATGTATCTACATTGAAGAAAAAGGCCTCGGTATGAGGCAATTAAATTATCGACTGCTCCTAGAATCACTGATCTCCATATTCTCTTATTAGAGGGACTCCATGAGAACGTGGATTGTAAGCTAAAGGAGACAATTAAACCCTATCAACCATAACACCTGTCGGGTGAGAGGAGCTCAAGATTCTCGGTAGTAATGGCATATGAAGCATATGGTCATAGGGCAGCAAACCAATAGCGTTAAGACTGTCTTTGCATAGTGAGTCGGGCAACAAAAAAAGCGGGGAACTGAACGGGTTAGATCTGTGTTTTTTCCATAATAACAAATAATCAACCTGATTCATTGTTGGATTATTCATTTTAAAACATCTATTCAAGCCATGGGAAGATTCTCCCATCAACTTGAAGGGCAACAAAGATAGATTGCAAGAATTGGCTATTGGGTTATTCATTTGAAAACATTTATTCAACCCATCATAGGGTTCTCCCATGAAGGGGCAAGAAACACAGATTACAATAGAGAGTTTCCACCAAGGCAATAATACTATAACACACAGTATGTAATATACGGCCCTCAAGATAACATTACTACAACATATTATATAGATTTACGTTCTAGATCTGTACCAAGAACAAAATACAGTATGATCTGACCTGCATAGATCAGGTCGCTCACTCAGAAAATAATATAGCCAAAAACCTATAATTTTTTCTTGTTGGCGGGTAACTCCATCAGTTGGTGGAACTAGGAAAGTTCTGTCAAAGATGCAGCACACATCTCAGGCAGTTTCCTTCCACCAACAAGTCGAATGCTTTGTTTATATCCGAAAAAGGGAGCTCATGTGTAATAAACTCTTCCACCCTGATCTCCTGCAAGAGCAACATCAATGAAAGGAAAGAATATATGTTAGAAATTCTTTGGCACTCAAAACAAATTTGAAAATTAACAACATCAATGAAAGGGAAGAATATATGTTAGAAATTCTTTGGCACTCAAAAACAATTTTGAAAATTAATTGGTGTCACCTTGTTCATGCATTTCTCCACCAGGTCAGGTAGTTCAGATTTTCCCTTGAATCCCCCAAATGTTGATCCGTCCATCCTCCTTCCGTCAAAAAATTCCAATGGATGAAGGCTCATCTTTCGCGGGCTTGCATCGATTCCAACCAGCACCGCCAAACCCCACCCCTGTGGCAAATTAGTACACATTAAGCACATCATTGGTTAGGTCATCTTTATCTTCATTGTGTATTGGAAGAATATTTGGGAATCAGACGGACATGAATCAGATGGACATGAGCTACTATATAAAAAAAAATTGGCTTTATATTTGTCTATCTGATTTCTAAATATTTTTGGGGACTATCCACAAATCGGCATAAAATAATTACAAAAAATTATAAAATATTCTCAAAATCTACAATCAAATTAAATACAAATTAAATACAGTTAAATACATAGTATAAAAGTTTGAAATCCCAATAAAATAATTAAAAAAAACTGCAAAATATTCTCAAAATCAACAATCAAATTATATAATGTTAGACCCGTTTGAAGCTTGTACAATTATTTTATGAGAAAAAGGCAGAAAAAGAAGCTGGAGATTACATCGTGTGCAGATAAGAATGCCTGGTACATTATATCTGCATGTCCAACGCACTCGAAGGTGTAATCTACGCCTCCATCTGACATATCTCGTATCACCTGCCAAAAAAATAGAACTTTTGAACATTATAAGCTAATGAGCTAATAAGAGATGATTTTACAGGGAGTCCTGAGCAAGAGATGATTTTACAGGGAGTCAGCTACCAAAAAGTTTGGAGGTGATATTTTAGTAAAAAGAGAATATGAAAAGATAGTAAAAGAGAATATGAAAAGATACCTCGTGTATGGGCTTAGACTGGTCTTTTGGGTTGATGCATTCAGTCACTCCCAGGGCCAGGGCTGCAGGCAGCTTTTGTCAAGAAAATTATGAATTTGAATCTTAGTGTTAACAAGTTGCAGAAGTGGATTTGTTCATTTACCTTTGGGGAATTTGTTAGGGTTGGTGTCAACTCCAATTATCCTGGATGCTCCTCTCGCTCTGGCTCCCTCAGCAACCTTTCAAAATATTGGGAAAACAAGTAAATTATTAAAGTTAAAAATATTGGGAAAGCAAGTAAATTATTAAAGTTAAGTTAGTGTAGGCTGTGTGGTGGGACTTTCAAATTATTGGGAAAACACTTAAAATTAAGTAAATTATTAAAATCAAGTGTAGGTTGTGTGGTGGGGACTTTTTATTGTTTCGTTTCTTACTAAATCTGGGTTTGATCTGGTTTGATTGTTAAGCAAATAAATTATTAAAATCAAGTGTAAGTTGTGTGGTGAGGATTTTTTATTATTTTCTTTTTCACTAGATCTGGGTTTGATGGCCTTACTATGATATATTGTTTTCTTTCTCACTAGATCTGGGCTTGATTGTCTTACTATGATATGTTTGCTTAATACCAAAAAAATTTGATAAAACAAAACAAGGTGCCAATTTGAAAATTTACTAACCGCAAGACCGACTGAGCCAAGACCAAATATGGCTACTGTTGAGCCAGATTCTACATTAGCTGTATTCCAGGCAGCCCCAACTCCTGCAAATCAGATAACCGTTAGCATTAAGCTGTCAAGGGAGCAGATCAGATAACCATGAATATCCTTGGGTCAAGAGAGGTGAATACTATTTTATAAAAGGAAATACATGTGCTTTCTCATATTTAAGCATGTTAGCGTTAGATTTATGTTACAGTAGACTCTATTTTACTCAGATCCATGTGAGCTTGAGATTAATGGTACTTGGGATAAAATGAATATAGTAAGAATCTATTTATTTAATAATATTTAAATAGTGGAAACAGCTTGAAGCTTGTATTGCAATTATTTAAAGAATGCAAACACCCTGTAAAATATATTTATTCAGATACATGTTAGTTTTGAAGTTGTATTGCAATTATTTAAAGACTGCAAACAGTTGTAGAGATTTATGATACTCGTGACAAAACAAAAGGAATATAGTAAAAATCTGTTTTTCCTGTTATTGGTTTTTGAAGTTAATTTCAATATTATATAAATATTTTTTTTAAGATGTGTATTAATAGGATTGGGTTATTAGGATTAAGATGCTGTGAAATTCAGTTAAAATTAGTTAAGGTTGGATAGTTTTTTAGATAATTTAATTTTCTAAAATCAATGTCTAATTCAAATTTTGGAAGATTTGAATTTGATAAATACTAAATTTCAAAATTAAATATAGATCTATCTTAAATACAGATCTAACATGAGCTAAGAGTGATCTAATGTTTTGTATAGTTATTTTTTTTCCACTTGAAGAATTTTTATTTTTTTATTTTGGTCAACCTGAACAAAATTTCAATCTTACACATCATACTGGGCTGTAAAATAAATAAGCCTTTCAACTTAAGAAGCCACTAAACTTATTAAAAGCTTTAGATTAAACACTAAACCCCTCTAAAACCAAATCTAAATATGCCCTCAAAACCAAATCTAAATATGCCCTCAAAAGTGAATTATATGAATTATAAAAACGCATAACTGAGAGTCTTATGGTGAATCTATATTAAAACTACGAGGGCAAATTGGTGTGATGAATGAGTTCACAGACCTGTTGCTATTCCACAGGCAAGAAGGCAGACTTTTTCCAGAGGAGCCTTCGGATTGATTTTGACGACACAGGCATAGTCAACGACAGTGTACTCGCTGAACGTTGACGTAAAGAAATGATAGACCGGTTTTCCAGAAATAGAGAAACGAGACTTGTTATCGCTCCGCATCACAGTCCTGTGGGCGTCAACTCTGAATTTTCCGCATAGATTTGTCTTCTTCGACTTACAGTAAACACAATCTCCACACTCTCCAGAGAACAAAGGAAGCACATGATCTCCTTCTTTGAGATCTGTTACGCCTGCTCCCACGCTCTCCACAATCCTGTAATTCATCAAAGGCAATCAGTCAAGTATTTTTTTGGTTTGCTAAACCCAATAACATTCCTTTGAGAGAGATGAGGTCTGGTGTGAAATAGATGGTGATGGGTTTGATTAAGATATCTTGTAAGGTAAACATTATGATTCAAAATTTTATAGAAAAAGTTAACAAGATCCAAATAATTTTGACGACTTAAGTACTCTTAAATAGCATTTCTGAAACAAACAATCATCTATAACCACACAACTTAACAAAAAAAATAACCCAATAAAACAATAAATTTGTGAAATTGAAACGAAAGCTTCAATACCCTGCAGCCTCGTGGCCGAATATGCGTGGAAATAGTTTCTCATCCTGCAGCTAGAGATAACCTGATCAGCCTTGAAGTAATTGTATGTTAAGCTGGAAAATTTCATAAATATACTAATCTATATATATGAATTTTAGCAATAAATAATTTGGAATTATGAATGAAATGATCAAATGTTACACTGGCCTCGAGCATCCAGAAAGTAAGATCGGAGTGACAGAGGGAGGTGTGGGTGATCTTAATGCGAACTTCCATAGAATTCGGTGGATCTACTTGAACTTCTTCAATAACCAGTGGCTGCTTCGGTCCCCATGCTACAGCCGCTGTTGATAGCTCAAAGAATTCATATTATTCTCTGAAAGGACGAAAAAAAACAAACCCAAAGCTAACAAGATGGGAACTCTGTTCAACTGGGGAAAATAAATATTTTACCTTTGCAAGTGATGACTTTGCCGGCTGTACTACCCATTCTCTGAAATTGTTCGTGGAGATGTTTCATGGCAGATTCTTTCCTCCACGTTTCCATGATTCTGCAACCAGGGTCCTCACCATATTTTTGTCTCAGATATTGCCTTTATAGATTCGCAATTGAAGAGCAGATGTACAACTAAGTAACATTTTTTAATTGTAAATCAATGCCTGAAATTACACGTACATGGAGTTTCTAAAAGTCAAATAATACCGCCAAGCCATAAGAGTCTTATGTGCGCTGGTTCTTTTCCTTTTTGTGAAGTCGTTAAACTTTTCCATTACTGGAGTTTAAACTTTATTTTCGCCGTAGTCTGACGAGGCCACAAGGAAAACAATGGACATTCGCCCATGGTTTTAGAAAAATCTATCAATTTTTTTTTGGAAATCCCAATTATAGCTATTAAGTTTTAGAATTTTTAGTGTTCACTAAATTTTTTAAGAGTCGCTTACAAGGTACTTTGAGGTGGAGGAATTAGGACGGTCATTAGTCGTTAGAATTTGGGTAAAAAAATTCAAAAAATCTTGTAGAGGCAGTGTTTTAATCATGTTTTTGATGGTGGAAATGGATTCAGTGCCATCAAAAACTTCTAGAACACTTAAAATTATGAAATTTAACAGCGTTTACTTGGATTTACAAAAATCCCTGCCGGATTTTTTCAAATATGGGTAGAATTTCCATAACTTTCGGGGAAAAAAACATAATTGTTAGATTACGACATTTTTTTTATGGTCTTGAACTCATTTATATCATTAAAGAAACAATTCAAACACTCCCAAAATTAAATTTCCAAAAAAAATTCACTACCCAAAATTAAATATCCTAAAAAAATTTCACCAAATTCTATTTTTTTAAATGATAAACAACTTTTCGCTCAAATTTAAAAATATATAAATTCATATAAAAGTTACATATATATATTTTTTAATTTATATTTTAATATATAAAATAAATTAAATATTTTTTTAATTAATAATTATTATACAGGTAGTTGGGTTGTTCCTAAAACGCCATGGATGGAAAGGATCTGCCATATATGTGGGAACAGGAACATCGAGGATGAAAATCACTTCCTCTTAGAGTGCCGCCCGTACAACAACATTAGATGTCAGTTTCACAATCTTTGTTACAACACTGACCTTCCTAGCCTTTTACAATATCAAAATTATAGTGAGCTTGGGAGGCTTCTCTCCAAGCTTTTTGAGCATAGGAATAAAATCTTAAATCAAAATAAAAAATTTGTTTCTTTAGGTCCGATAGACCAATGTTTGGTCTCGATGAACGTTAACCATCATCATCAATAATTTAACACACTCAACTTCATTTTATGACATAACCATCTCGTTAACCCTAAATATAACTATCCCTAGGATCAAAAGATCCTATTTTACCACTATTAAGAAGTTTGAAATATAAAACCGAAAAATGCAGAAATGTCCACATACATACTTTACGTTATTGAATTGTTTATTTATAGTTATAAATTATATAATTTTTATTAAATAACATAATTTTATAATAACTTTATTTATTTTAATTTTGACTTACTAAATGTTAATACTTATTTATTTTAATTTTGACTTAGTAAATGTTAATAATTAATTTATTTTAAAAGGAAGCTTTTCTTGAATTTTTGCACTACAAAAAATTTATATCTCAAAAAATTTGATCTTTCTAGTGACCTAGTAGATCTAGAATTAAGTATCAAATTTATCTCACATAAAACATTTTATTATCAATTTACCTAATTTATATATGTGAAATACTTATTAATTTGATCTTTCTAGTGACCTAGTAGATCTAGAATTAAGTATCAAATTTATCTCACACAAAACATTTTATTATCAATTTACCTAATTTATATATGTGAAATACTTATTAATTTTTACTTAGATAAATTTTATTTCACGTAAATATTATTATATGAAATACTAATTATTTTTTAGTTTGATTAATTATAATATTAATTTATTTAGTTTTTGTAGGCAACATTTTAGTTTGGTAAGTATTTCAAAAATTGTTGAAAATAGTAAACTGTGCTACAATTAAGGAAATTGTAAAACTGAAAGAGACAGTGGTGGGGTCCAAGTGGAATAGATGGGTGGCCAACAAGATCCATCTGTTTCATGTCATTACCAAGTTGCCAATATGGGTTAGGATTTCTAATATGCTAGCTCACTTGTGACACTACAAAATCGTTCAAGGCATTAGAGACTCTATGGGTCGTTACCTTACTACTAATGCCTCTCGTAGAAAGCTTGGTGTATACACCTATGGCATAATTTGTGTTGAAAATGATAACAATAAAGGGATTCTATGCCAAATCAATTTAAAAATCAGTGGTTTTCACTAGACCCAGACTTTGGACTATGAGAACATTGTTTTTTGTTGTTGCTTCTATCATTAAATAGGTCATTTACAAAATTATTTCCGGTGTTTAATTCTTAGTAGAATCAAAACATTCACAATTCCAAATCTAAAAGTTGGAAACTTTGCAACCCTCTACTTATGGAGACAAATACCTCCTCTGCATCAAAGACAATGAAGAAAAACATTTTTTTTTTTTTCATTTAAAATTCTTAATATTTAAATACATTAACAAAACTTCGAATAAGTCTTACCCATATATTTTTATGGATTAGAAGATATTTCAATTAAGATTCTTAATATTTAAATACATCATAGAAACTTTGGATAGTCTAACACATATAAAAATGTTATATTTTATTGGTTTTTTAAGAAATTGTCTCATGGATTAGAAGAATTTTAATATCTTTGTGATGTAATAAGGACATAAATAAGAGCGGGCGTGATCTGGAACAGCGGAGCATTGAGAAAAAACCCAAATTTCTTTGAAGCAAAGCACGTGTAAGATTTGTCGTTTACGAACTAAAATAGGAGAGCACTCCGCTAAAATTTACATTATCGTGATTTTATTTGCTTAACTTCTTTCGGTTTTCCAAAGAAATCGTTGAAATCACATGCACCTAGTGTGTCACATGGGATGGAATTCTTTTTGTTTATATATTATAATATATAAAGATAGCGTGTTTTTTCACGATAGGTAATTCTTATATATTTGGGATTATTTTGAGTTGTAAATTGAGTTA
>APFE030967689.1:9792-44344 GCA_000404065.3 Pinus taeda | reverse complement strand
AAAGAAGGCTTTCCTTCCATAAATAGTCATGTATGTTTTAATACAAGGTGAGTTAATGCTGAGATAAACTCATCTTTTTCCCTTTTTATTCCTTTAGTTTGGCATGGGACTATAGTAATTGGATTTGATCATTAAGCATTAGTTTGTGTCACAATTAAGCTATAGCTTTTAGCCATATCCTGCACTAAGCATACTATAGCCTATTTCATTGTCTTATTTGGCCTCTTCTCGAAGCAGTGACAATATAAACATATACTATGTTGAAACAATATAACCATATACTATGTTGGATCACAGGGGATTCACTAGGGGAGCAATAAGATACCACGTGGGTTCTTATTGGGGAATATATATTGAGGAAAAAGTGACATAATATATTGAGCATATAATAAGGGGTAAAGGGCTTTTATATTGGCAGGTATAAAAAATGGAGCTCAAAGTTAATGAAAAAATATGAAGGGGTATAAAAAATGTTAATCAAAAAATGAATGCCTACAATATCTAGTGAAAGTAAGAGTTTTGTAAATTGGGAAGGTGTATTGGGTTTGTATTGGTAGGGGGTTAAATAATGTGATTTTTAGAGGTTTTTTCCAATATGTAGTCAAATTATGGGTATTTTTTAGTATACCATGAATGCACGTGATATGTCAGAGGTTCATTGAGTGAAGCCCCTGTGTGTTGGGTCTGTTTCATTCGTATTTGAGAACTATAAACTAATTCTAGTATTAGTTAACTTGTATTAAATGCTATGTTGCTATTATAACAAAGACTAAGGTCATTTAAGGCAGTTGATAAGTTGTCAAGTGGTGAGTGCATGTTGTTATGGTGTCTACGGAACGGGAGTTGGGGAAAATGAGAGGATCATAGCAGATCCAAACACGCATAAGAAGGCCAGAGTAGAAGGGCCAAGTTACAGAGAGTAGCCTCAGGTAGCACAATCATATAAAACACATAAGAAATCGAAACATCCGAGAAAGTTGCATAATAGGAAGCACGAGCAGTTTCAGTTCAAGCAGAATCATACCCAATTCCCTTTGTTTATACACAATAAGAAGGACCAATTTCAACCGTTGCAGATCCAAGTGTAGATCGTCCAATTAGAGATACTTTGGTCATAGATCAAGATGCAAGGTTATTAGTAACAAAAATTTGAGATTGAGTTCAATAGGTTACAACCGACAACCCAGTTTAAGGTCAAGATGGAAACCCATAAATAGGGGAAAGTAGCTAGTTTAAGGATACAATGAAGGCAAAGTCAAAAGTAGCAGAAAGAAGAACGATGCCTCGATCAAGGACAAACACTGTCTCATATGTTAAACATAAGACCTATGGATTGAACATGGGTATTCACTTCTTTTGGCCATGGAGGTTAGGAAGGTTTTTTTATCACCCATATTCAGTAGAAGGAAGAATGATGCCTCAATCAAGGACAAGCATTGTCTCATATGTCAAACGTAAGTCCTATGGATTGGATGTAGGTATACATTATCAAGGACGTTATTTGGAGAGTTTACTCCAAGAGTTATAGTAGATGGAGTAGGGGCCTTATCTTTAGCCAGAACTTCCCTTCACTTTTTGTCTTTCCATATTAGATGCTTTCCCTTAAGCTAGCTTCCCTTACTTCTATAGGTAGGTAAGATCTTTTCCATCGTACAAAGAGCAGGTAAGCAGTAAGAAAATCAATTGAATTAGAAGCATAAGAGGCAAATTAATCAAAGAGGGAAGTACCGATCTAACACTGTTGGTAGCTCTCTTTTTCCAACTTTATTTATCTCTGTTTTTATTTTTGGGATTCTAATAACAAGATCTAATCAGTGGATGTGAGGTTCTAAATAAGGATGGAGATAACAATAAAAGGGATGGGCTTTTGCAAGCATATTCTATGGAAAGCACTTGGCCACGTATTGAAGGCTTTTGGTAGCTCTGCATTATCAATTGCTTCAAGGTAAGCAATTGACTATGTTAAAACGCTTTTCAGAAAGAATTTTCATGTTGGATGACTTATATGGCATCATATAGAGGCATATGACATTTGTTCAGCTGATTGAAACACATATTGTTTTCCTTCTACGTTATTCCACTCTTGAGCTCATTGAGATGTCTTGAAACAAACAATAATAGATTAGTGTCAATCATAAGACATATTTTCAACCTAAAAGAGATAATTTGATAATATTCATATAAAATCATGATCTCAATTGATAAATAAGCTTCAGAGAGCACATTGAAAGGATAATGTTCACTCTTAGCATGTATACGCATGTAAGAGTTGACTGTTAATATTCAAATAGACCTCCTCCTTCACACTCCTTCTTTGGTCCAATTAGAGGAAATATTCTACAATGAAAAATAACATGATTTTCCTCCCTCTTGAAAGCTAGGAAGCCTTCACTGAAAATCCTACAAGTTTACTGTGATGGATAGATCTTTGTCTTAGATTTCCACTGCGAAAAGAATGAAATCAAATGGTCTAGGAGATACATTGTAGTACATTACATTGACTTTCAATTTCAACTAATTTTTTGATGCAACTGGAGTTTATGCTATTTGGTACAAATATGCCAACAACTTTAAACACATTTTTGTTTATGGTCTAGGAGATAAACAATAGTGCATTACATTGAATTTCACATTGCTTTCCTAATATTATCCTTAATCGATTGTGTTTGATTCAACTAGAATTTATGCTCTTTTGTACAAATATGCCCACAACTTTCGACAAATTTTGGTTTCCTATATGCCACAGGAGTCGTTTATTTATAACTATAAGAGGCTTGTCAATTTTATTATTGTTTATTGTCATCTTTACTTATATAGTAGTAAGTCACGTGTCTTGTTAGACACTCTAACCCATCGTAACCATTGTTGCATTATGCCCATGTGCTTAAATATACACGAACAGAGTTAGGCATGGATCAATTTGGTGGACCATTTTGAAAATAAATAACTATATATTCTTTCTTTAAAATCAGATCACTAACATAGTTCAGGGTAGAAGCCTGCAACTCATTTTGACTTAGTTATTTGACCAATTGAAAAAAATCATTGTCATTTTTTTTTGGACAACATGGCTATTATTTTTTTGGGTTGAGATTCAAAGACATCATTTGAAATTTTGAGGAGTTTCATTGTTGAAATATCCATGTCTTTCATCTTCCATTGGAAATATTGTTATTGTATAAAAGTTCAAAATATTCACTTGAGTATGCTTATAATGATAATCATAACCCTAGTGATCTCTCTCTAATGGAAGCTACTTCTGATCTCTTTCTCTGATCGTATGAACTTTTGATATTTCTTTAACTAGACTATTATTGAACAAAATTTCAAAATATGCTCCTGAGTACACTCATAATGATAATCACAACACTAGTGATATCGCCCTAATGATAGTTACTTCTAATCTCTTTCTCTGATTGGATGAACATTTTTTTCTTTTGTTAACTAGCTACTTGAATGACTAGTTAGGAAATTACAAATAACACATAAGAAAAACGATTTTTTTGTCTAAAAATGTGCATCTCCAATAGTACATTTACTGAGGGTTCATCGAGTTCTTCGTCATTCTTTGGAACTTATGCTCCTTTCTATATTTTAATCACCATTGAATGCCAACTCAAGGCAAATCCTTCATATTGTTCTTTGGTATAGCTACAGGTTTGATTACAGGAGTGGGGGGGTTTGATTCTCAAGGCCTGTTTGAGACTACTTCTTGTAGTGATCTATCTCTAGTGGTAGCTACTTATAATATCTTTCTCTGGTTGTATGAACTTATGTTCTTTTGTTAACTAGATCCTTTAATGACTAACTAGGAAACTATGAATAAAATAGCGTAGAACAACATTTTTGTCTAAAGGCATGCATCTCCAATACTATAATTACTAGAACTTGTCCAATTGTAATAACCCCGGTTTAAAATCTCATGTAATAAAGTTAATAAAGGAAAAAGAAGACCAAGGTCATGGGACACATATTCCAAGTTGAATGATGGTAAAAACATCATATTAAGTGTTCATTTGGTTTATTATGGCTAAGAAAATTGGCAAAGGCATCAGAAAAGACTTTGAAATCGGAAAAGGGGCATTAATTCACATTTATTTATGAAAATAAAGGAAAATATGAGAAAATGAAGGTGAAAGGTCACAAGTTTGCATCTGCAGAAAATTGAAGGAAAAATGAAGGAAAATGAAGAAAATAGATGCCTCAATGATAAAAAGGCTTATGAGGATTAGTTCACAACTTTTTCAGTGTGTGGAACCTTTTGTAAGTTTTAGCTTGGAGCTCTCTCTATTATCTCTCTCTCACACTCTTGCACACTTAGAAAATCCTTGGAGAACTCTAGCATTGGAGAAAGGAAGGAAAGGGAAGGACACGAAAGAAAAGGAAAGCAAGGATGAAGCAAGGAAAAGTTGGATCAAATAGGTTCAGTGGGAATACTTGCGGTAACATGTTGCATATGTGATTTCTCAGCTGGTTTGTGAATGCATGGTACATTCATGTATATATTTGGTTTTGTTGTTGTCCTTGGCATGGTTTTTTCCAAGTGTGACAGTGGTTTCAACCCTGCCTTGTCATTTCAGGATAGCCATGTTGCGATGGGGTTCTTTTATTTGACTGAGATTTGGATTGTTGGATGGTTTTGGAACCAGGTGAGGTGGCCTTAGGAAAATTCCCAAGGGCCTAGGAATCCCTTGATCGATTTTGGCGGGGCAGTAAAGCGTGAGGGTGGAGACAAGAAAATTCCTCAAGGTATTGGTAAAGAAATATGGAGGCATCCAATTTTGCTTAGGGCTTAGTGATCCCTTGGCCTGTTTTGACGAGATTTCAGTAAAGCCTGGTAGTGTATGTTCTTGTTTTGGGCCTAGTGATCACTTGACTATTTTTGGCGGGATTTTTGTAAAGCCTTGTTGTGTAGGTGATTGATTTGGGCCTAGGAGTTCCTTGACCAATTTTTGTAGAATTGTGGTAAAGCCCGAGGAATCCTTGATTATTTTTTTGTGAGTCCCACATTCATGCTTGGAATATGACATGGGGGTGACTAGATGAAAGAAAGATTTCGCTTTGCCCAATCTATGGTTGGGTGGTACATGGAAGCCTCTGACTTGGTTGGCTTTTGCATATGTTAATAAGAGCATTTTTCCTCTTGTATTTCATGAGTATTTACACATTTTACTATGTGGATTTTATGGTTGTTCTGTCATTTTTATATTTTTGTTATATGTTGGTTATAAGCATTGTTTCGTGACATATTCTAGTTATGGATCTTATCATGTTTTGATTGGTAAATGAATGTTTATTGAATGCATAACCTAATAGATGTTATTGCAACTATTATGAGAGAAAATTATTCCTTCTTGATGATTCTCAGATAAGTATCAGACTACTATGTTCAGATATGCATTCATGACCTATAGATTACATGTTCACAATGTGTTTGGAGAAATGAGTGTCATGGTTAGGTCTGGTTAGGTCACGTTTAAAGTAAATTTTGTATGAATGTATTTTTCTTGATGTCATTTACAATTCCAGAAAGTCTCGCTGAGTTTTGAATAGTGGTCTAGAGGTTGACTTGGAAATTAGGCTCAGAATTCAGGACCGTATGCTCTGAACTAGACATTTTGGGTTGCAACCCCTGGGATATAGGCTTATGCATGCGGTTAGAGGCTGCCAACCACATGATCCATGGATTCCTTACTGTGGGAGTGATTGAGGGATTAGGGTAAGGAAAAGGTGGTCCAACGTAGGATTTGGCCACATGTGGTGGTTGCTCAACCTTTGAGTGACTTGTAAACCCTACAAGATGTGTTGAGATGTCAGTTGGTTGTTAGTAGTTAGCCCCATTTCCTTTATGGAACCTAGGAGGTCAGGTCATGTTATAGTAGCTCTCTGTCTCATGTTTACATGTTGGTATTAGACTTGGACTGGATGGGCAAAATTTGTTTGTCATACATGCATGTTAGTGTTTATAGGGTTGTTATGCATGCATTGTCATGGTTATGGTTGTCATGCAAGAGGTCATGGTATGTTGTTGGTATTATCATGTGTGATGTTGGTATATTGATATGATTACGTATATACATGTATTGTGCTAATCTGGACTGATTTTGCAGACGATATAGCTTCCCCTGGACTTCACTGCGGTATGTTGATGATGTGCATATTTGGTTTATCTAACATGGTATGTTTGCAAGAAAAGAAGATCAAAGATGACTAGAAAAATGGTGGACTACAATTCACGAGACTCCCATTATAGATTAAATGAGAAACCAAGGGATGAGTACTCTTCAGACATATAAGACACATTGAGAAGCTTGAACGCATAGATAATGAGTTACAAAGAAGACAATGATAAAATAATTCAGTCACAGGAAATAATTTCCAAGGCATAGGAGAAAGAAGTAGAGGTCAATGTAGTTATCCTTCAGACTTTGTCATACTTACAAAGACATGGACAAACACATATCAATTATGGATAGGAATAATGGAGAATATGGTAGTAGGCCTCATGGTGGGAAAAGGTCAGATAGGGATGTCACAGTCAGAGATGAAAGGTTCTTGGATACACCTAATAGGAGAGGCAGTGGACATGGGTTCTACTCTAGTTTTGGTTTAGTCAGGTATCATGGTCATCATCGCTATCATCCTTACATGAGGATTTATAGGGGATGTTTTCTGGACAAGTTCAAGAAATCTAGGCCACCTACATTTGATGGAGATTTGAAGAAGTTGGAAGATGCAAAGGCATAGTCGCTTGGAATGAAAAAATTCTTTGAGTTGCATGATTACACAGAGAACATGGAGGTTAGAATAGTTATTTTCAGCCTTAAAGGGAAAGAATACATTTGGTGGGAATATGTGTAGCGGGTCGATGACATCAAAATAGAGGAGTTGAGTTGGGATGAATTCAAGAGACTATTCAGGAAGAAGTACTTGTCAGAGAGGTACTATAACATTAATGCCAATGAATTATATGAGCTAAAGATGGGATCGATGACATATGAGAAGTACGTGATTAAGTTCCTAGAGTTGTTGAGGTCTGTGTCATATCTTAAGGATGAGAAAGCCAATGTTTAGAGGTTTGTCAGTGGATTTCCATTAAAATTTAATGATCATATTGGGTATGATGAGCCTCGGTTGCTACAAGAAGTAATTGGGAAGTTGGAACACTATTATGAGCAATCGAAGTGTAAGACTAAGTCTAAGCAAGGTTGGAAAGGAAATAAACAAGACCTTAGGATGCAAGTGAGAAAGAGAGTTCTATTGCTTACAAGAAGTTTAATGTAGTTGAGAAGGGACATGGGCACAACCTGGAGAGAAACGAAATAGAGGTGATGGTAGGAGACAATTTAGTTTTGGATATGTTGCAAGGAGCATCTCTAGAAGGATTATCTGTCATATCAGGGTGGTGGTGCTTAGATATACAATGCTTAGGAGGCGTAGATAGTTAGGGATGTTGGGAAGAGAATTCCTTATATTTATACAACATTAGATAATAGGTAGACATATCACCATGTCTCTATTATTGAGATGGACAATAATCTTTGTGATCAAGTTATTTATGTTTTTGTTGAACCTAGATCTAATTATAGTTGTGTTATTCCCAACCTCGTGGATAAGTGTGTTTTGAGAAAAGAAGTGCATGTAGAGTCTTGGTTAGTGTAGTTGGCTACATGTACTAAGAAAATAGTTCATCATTGGGTAAGAGGTTGTGAATTTGATCTGAATGATATGCCTACACCAATGCATCTGAATGTACTTCCATTGAGATCATACAATATGCTTCTGAGTATGGATTGGTTGTATCTTCATAGGATTAAGGTGGACTGTTATGAAAAGACTATTGAGTGCTTAGATGAAAATGGAGAATGTAGAATATTTCAGGGTAAGAAGAAGGTGACATCAGTTAGAATGCTTACAACAATGCAGACAAAGTGCAGTCACAAGAAAGGGTGTGTATTGTTTGTAGTGCATATTTCCATTGATAAAGTTAAGGATGTTCAGGATTCAGAAGTCTTGAAGAGGTATCCAATTTCACAACAGTTCCAGGATGTATTCCCTACAAATATTTCAAATTTACCACCTCACATGGAAGTGGACTTTTCTATCAAGTTGGTACCCGAAGAAACACAAACATCAAAGGCATCATACAAGATGAGCATGCCAAAGTTAGTGGAAGTGAAGCTGCAGTTGAAGAAAATGCTTGATAAAGGATACATTAGGGCAAGTGTATCATTATGGGTTCACTAGTGTTTTTTGTGAAGAAGAAGGATGGTACTCTCAAGTTGTGTATTTATTACAGGAAGTTGAATAAGGTAACCATCAAGAACATATAGCCTTTTCTAAGGAGCGATGAATTGTTTGGCCATTTGAAGGGAGCATTAGTTTTATCGAAAATTGACTTGAGATTAGGATATCATTAGGTACACATCAAAGAAGAGGGTTGTTGGAAATAATACTGAGAGGGGGGGTGAATCAGTATTAGCAATTTGACAATATTTCATTTCAATAAACAAATTTAGATACGCTACTTCTGTTAATGAAACCTGCGTGTATACGCAACTGTGTTTAGAGCAACCAGCGTATACCTTGCAAAATTATAATTTAGTTAGTTGATCTTTAATCTGTGTATAGGAACCATATAACCAATAATCAGATGCAGTAAACAGAACAGGTAATCACACACATTAACACAAGATATAAGGTGGAAACCTAATGTGGGTGAAAGCCACCTGCTGCAATCATCTTTATCTTTCTTTAATAAGAAAATTCTCTTACAAATTTTGTACTGGTGCAACCTTATACCAATACGTAGGCTTCTACCTGCAGAAGGCTACAACCTTCTCTCGTTCTCCAGCTTTTCCTGGAAGGGAGATACAACCCCCTTAGCTCTTGTACTAGCTGATGTGTTTACTAGTACATAGGTGCTAACCTACAGAAGGCTACAGCCATCTCTTTTCTTCTAGGGACCACGTTTCATAATTTTTTAGACTGGATCCATCAAAAACATCAATCAAACATCAAATATATCCGCATCAACCAATCTCCTTTGCACCAACCAAAATTGAATCAAACAATCACTTTTCTGAATGTTGTAACCAGAACACGGTAACAGTAACCAGAACCCAATCTAGAACCCAGAACACTGCAACATTAAACAAAAATAGCTAAAACATATTTTATGACGTGTAAGCTACTTCAACGTGTCGAACTTTCATGCATGTATACTTTTCTCAAGGTGGACCTGCGGATATGCAATTTTGAAATGCCTAACTAGCGTGTATACGCAACTTTGCTATACTGAACCTGCGTACAGATTTGTAAAGATGATTTAACCTTTACCACTATTCAGACATCAGTTATACACAGATCGTCAAATTTACAGATTACATCACGCGCCAATTATTAAGATAAAAGATAAAAAACCACACAAAGATACTTCTCTTCAAGCCTTAAGATCTTGACCCACCAATAGAACTTATCCTTCTTCAAGCGCTCAGGATCCTCCTTGATTCAGATCCAGCTATGCATCATAACCCAATGACTAGTATTCTAGATCTTGCTCTTCATTAGATATTCAATAGTTGAGTGCCCTTGCCTAATGATCTCCTCCTCCTTTTATAGTCATAGGCCTTACTCAATACCATGGTCCAAAACCACTTAGAATCAATACCTTGGACCAAATACCTGGGGTCAACACTTCGGACAAGATACCTTGGGCCAATACCATGGGTCAACACTTTGGACAAGATACCTTGGGCCAATACCATGGGTCAAAATATCAAGGACCAAAACAAAGTTTTCCACCATGTACGTGCTTTTTCCTTGCATGAAAGTGCTTGTATACGCATATGCTCCTTTTGGTCTGCGAACCCGCGTGTATATGCGGTTTGGTCAAGGGGAACCTGCATATACCTCTTTTTCCTTCATTCTGTGATCCTGAACTGTGATTTGTCATCTGAGTGAGTTTCCATCAAGGACAACACCTGTGTCATAGCGCCAAAACTATGTCATAATGCCAACAATCTCCCCCTTTGGACTTGATGACAACCCCAAGTCACTCTCCCCCTTTGTCATCAAGGGCAAAGGGTTATGATCCCCCTGAGTACATGCTGAATTCTCTGAAATGCTAAAGTGTGTTGTTCATGTTCCCCCTGACTGTAAGCAAGTTCTGTAAAAAGATGTTCTACAAGAAGAACATGACTCTATTCATCATAAATGACCTTCCTATCACCAAAGACTTATAAATACATCCATCTTCCAACCAAGTGGGGGTATACCAACATTGACTCATCCACCCAACCAAGTGGGGATATACCAACATTGACTCATCCACCCAGCCAAGTGGGGATATACCAATAGTTTATACATAATAAAATAAGAACATTACATTATCCATCTCAGGCATAGTGGGGAAACAAAATAGGTCGTTACATGATAATGACATAGAGACAAAATATCTAAAACAAGACTATGATAGTCATTAGCAACTATCGTCAGCAGCATCTGTCCAGACCAGCAACCATGATATCCCTCTGCACCTGTTCCACCTGAATAAAAAACAACTGTGAAATTGTACCAGGATCTTCTAAGGTAATGCCAACAATGCATTATTAGAAGTATATGCTCCCCCTGAACCTGTTCTAGATGATCACTGTCAGACCCATATCAGACTCTTTTCATCCTGAGTCTTGCCCACTGATATTCTTCAAACCAACATATACGTGGCTGTATCCACAGCAACTAGCGTATGTACGCAGATACGCTTCATGAAACTCGCGTACAACCACTGTTCTCTAAAACAGATAAGTGTCAACAACAAGATGATGCTTCAACTACTCCCAGCTTCTGTCTGAGGTATTCAAATGTCTCTTTGGACAGTGGTCTGGTGAATATATCAACAACCTGTTCCTTGGAGGGAACATACTCCAATTTGACCTTTTGTTCAAGCACATGTTCCCGGAGAAAATGATATTTGATAGGTATGTGCTTGGTCTTGGAATGCATGACAGGATTCTTTGAAATATTGATTGCACTTGTATTATCACATATAATGGAGATGGGTGGAGTACATGTGATCTGAATGTCTTGCAATGTTTGCATCATCTAAAGGAGTTGAGTGAAACAAGATGTAGCAACCACATATTCTACTTCAATTGTAGATAATGCAATTGAACTTTGTTTCTTGCTGAACCAAGACACTAATCTGGAACCCATATAGAATGCACCACCACTAGTGCTTTTTCTATCATTCGCGCTTCCTGCCCAATCTGCATCTGCGTATGCATGAAGTGTAAGATCTGTGTCCCTAGGATAACATAAGCCAAAATTCTGAGTTCCTTGAAGATATTTGAAGATCCTTTTGACTGCCTATAGGTGTGATTCCTTTGGATTTGCTTGGAATCTTCCACCTATTCCCACTGCATGCATGATGTCTGGTTGGGTACCTATTAGAAAGAGTAGACTACCAATCATGGATCTGTAGGTTGGCTGATGTACTGTTGTTGGTTCATCATTTGCACTGAGGCTGCGTCCTATTACCATAGCGGTACATACTGGTTTAGAATCTTCCATGCCATATTTCTTCAAGATTTGCTTGAGGTACTTGGTTTGTGATAAAAATTACCATCTTTATTTTCTTGAACTTGTAAGCCAAGAAAATATGTGAGCTCACCAAGCAGGGACATTTCAAATTCTTTCTGCATTACCAAGGCAAAGTTTTGACTCATGGCTTCTTCATTGCAACCAAAAATGATATCATCAACATACACAACAAGTATTAGAAATTTATCATTGTCAATTTTTATATATAGATTGCTATCAGCAGATCCTTTTGAAAAAACTTGTTGATGAAGGTATTTGTCAAGATGATAATACCAGGCCCTTGGATCTTGTTTTAGACCATAGAGAGCCTTTCTAAGTTTGCATACAGGTTTTGGATCATTTCCAAGGATGAATCCATCTGGTGGCTCAATATACACTTCTTCTTCTAGGCCTCCATTAAGAAAAGTAGATTTCACATCCATTTGATATACTTCGAACTTCTGAAAACTAGAAAGAGCAAGGAACATTCTTATGGCTTCAAGTCTAGCAACAGGTGCAAAAGTTTCTTCAAAGTCTATACCTTCTTGTTGAGCATACCCTTTACAAACAAGTCTGGCCTTGTTTCTAATAACTTCTCCATTTTCATTCATCTTTTTTTTTTAATATCCATTTGGTTCCTATGACATTCTTATCATTAGGTCTAGGAAACAATTCCCAAGTATTATTATTTTCAATCTGCTTAAGTTCTTCATTCATGACCTTGACCCAACATTCATATTTGCATGCTTCATTTACATTTTGCGGTTCAACGGAGGAAAGCAATGCTAGATAGCTTGAAGCTTATGTAATAGTTCTTCTTGTTTGCACTTCTGCCTCTTTCTACCCCAAAATTTGAGTCACTGGATGATTCTTCTGAACATACCTGGATGGATTCTTTTCTTCTACCCTTATTTGTTCTTTTAGTGCCTCATTGGTTTCTTCTTCAGAATTTGTTTGATTTGATGTGGAAGGATAGTCCTCATCTTCTTCATAATCTTTGGTTTTTACCTTCTTTGGAGTTTTGCCTACTTCATCAACCACAACATCAATAATTTCAACAATTTTCCCAAGTCTTTTATTATAACACTTGTATCATTTACTTCGGGAAGAGTAACAAGGAGAATGCCTTCATCTGCTCTAGGTTCAAACTTGCCAAGTTTTTCATCAATCCTTTTGATGTAACATTTGCTTCCAAAAACTTTGAAGTATTTTACTGTAGGAGTCTTACCATACCAAATTTCATGTGGAGTTTGAGTGTTGTTTACCCAGATGTTTGTTTTGTTGAGAATAGTGACAGCAGCAAATGCAACCTCTCCCCAGAAGGTTGCAGGAGTTCCAGACTCATCTAGCATAGCACGAGCCATTTGTTGAACAGTTATGTTCATCCTTTCTACCACTCTATTTTGTTGAGGGTTTCTTGCTATAGAGAATTCCCTTCTTATTCCATGTTGTTCACATAAGTTGGAGAATTCATCCGAGGTAAATTCCCCTCCTCGATCAAACCTGAGGCATTTGATTTTGCAATCTGATTCACTTTCAATCAAAGCTTTGAAGGCTTTGAACTTTTCGAAAGCTTCGTCTTTATGCTTTAGAAGTCCTATCCAAAACATTTTGGAAAAGTCATCAATGAACAATATGAAGTATTCTTCTCTATGAGGTGACCTTTTCCTAGATGGACCACATAAATCAGTGTGAACAAGTTCAAGAGGCTTACTAGCTGATCCTTCCTTCTCGAGGAAATGTGCTCTGGTTTGCTTACCAAATTGACATGATTTGCATATTGTATTTTCTGGAATGCTGATATTTGGAAGATCATGAACAACCTTGTATTTGCATGCTTTTCTTATTTGAGGGAAGCTTAGATGCCCCAATCTTCTGTGCCATAGCTAGTGTTCATCGTTTTTGCGTAGGTAGCACTGTTGTTGTCCCCCCTTGAGTATGTACATGTTTTTTGGAGTTATTACACCTTTGATCATTGTTTCTCCTGTATGAAGCTCATGAACAACACATCCATTTGATCAAAATACTACCTCATTTCCTTGATCACACATTTGACTAACACTTAATAGATTATGCTTTAGACCATCTACATACATAACATTCCCAGATTTAACTTTTTCTTTTAAGAGAATAGAGCCTTTACCTTTTATGACTACAGGAGTGTCATTACCAAATGAGACCTTCTCTTCCTTTTCTAATGCATTATATGACTAAAGTATTTCTTTATCACCTATCATGTGTTTCAAGCATCCATTGTCGATGTACCACTGATTTTATTTTCCTTCTGCATACAAGGCTATGCCACATCTTTCTATTTGCGATTCTTTCTTTCTCCATGTTTTGGGACCCAATGAAGCTTTCTCTTTCTCAGATGTTTACTGAAATTTACTCCTGCATTCAGAATCTTCATGACCGAAGTTGTTACAGATAAAGCATTCTATTTCATTTTCAAGAGAAGAAAAGTTATTGTAGGTCCTTTTCATGATCCCAGTCACATTCCTTTGATTTTGTGCTTCTCTAATCATGATGGTCTTGTAAGAAACACATTGAGCAGCTTTGTGTCCAAAGTTATGATATGAAAAACATTGGCCATTAAAGAAATTCCTACAATTATTGAATCTACTGACCTGATGATTGTAGTTTCCATTGACATTCATTCTTGAAGCAAAATGATTTACCTGAGGTAGGTTGTAGCTTTTGTTCATCCTTGAAGTAGATTGAACCCAATTTACCTGGTGATCTGCTTTATGCCTTTGCTGACAATTGTCAACCTGTTCAATTCTCCTTGCTACATCAAGATAGCTTTTGGAGGTTGATGAATTCTGTGCTTGAGATGCTTCTTCTGTATATCCAAGGCCTATCTTTATCAGAGGAGAATGCTGCACTTTGATAATTTCATCTAAAGTTTCTGATCCTTTAGCAAATCTAAGATTGAGGGCTTTTGTTTTCTCAATAGCTTTTCTTAGACCCACAATTTCGCATTCTAACTTTTCATTGTGTTTTTCCCTTTCAGCAAGTTGGAATGTCAGAGTATCTATAATCATACTCTTTTCTTCTAAACATATTTTAAGTTTAAAAATTTCTTCATAGAGACCATCTTCATCTAAAGCATCCAAGAAATCATCATCTCCAAAAGCCATTAAAGTCTATAATCATTACCATGTTATCTTCATCACTATTTGATAAACCATTGCTATCTTCATGTGTATAGTATCTCTTCTTACTTACATTCTATTTTCTATTCCATTTTTCCTGTTCCTAACCTTTATCTAGTTTATCTTTATGAGGACATAATGACCAACTCTTCCACAAGCAAAGCATTTGAAAGGAAGTTTACCTTTGAATCTTCCAGAATCCCGTTGAAGGTTCTTGACAAAGTTTGCTTCTTCCTCTCCTTCTAAAATGTGTCCCGATTCATTGGGCTCTTCTCTTCCCGAATCCTTGAATGTGGCTTTTCTCATATCTGATGGACCCCCTTTTCTCATTGCGAAAGCAATTAGGATTCCATGTAGCTGTGTCATAGTAATACTCTGAAGATTCAACTTTTCTTCTATGGTAGAAACTTTTGATTCAAACTTAGAAGACAGGGATCTCAAGACCTTTTCAACTACAATAACTTATTTTATCTCTTCACCCAAGTTTTTCATGTGATTAACAATCTCATCTATACGTAAGAAGTGATTAGCTATACTTTCATCATTGTGCATTTTGAGAGTTTCATATTGAATTATGAGAGATTGTATTTTTGCACGTTTTACCTGATCGTCTCCTTCATAGCTTAGAAAGATCTTGTCCCATATTTGTTTGGCGGTTTTGAGTTGCATAACCTTGAAAAATTTTGATTGTGACAGACTCCCCAATAATGTGTTGACAATCTTGGAATTTGCTTCATACTACTTTTTACTTGCAATATCTATAGGAATTGCTCATGGAAATGTGTATCCTCCTTCCACGATTTCCCAAACTTCTATTCCAAGAGATTGAAGATAGGCTGTGTTTCTTACCTTCCAATAGACGAAGTTACTCCCATCGAAGATTGGTGGTCTAATGGATCCCTCTCTTTTGTAGGTACTCTAGATGATAGATCTTCCTTCAAGCGATCAAGATTTTTCTGAAGGACCTGCTCTGATACCAATTGTTGGAAATAATACTGAGAGGGGGGGTGAATCAGTATTGGCAATTTAACAATATTTCATTTCCATAAACAAATTTATATATGCTACTTCTGTTAGTGAAACTTGCATGTATACGCAACTGTGTTTAGAGAAACCAACATTGTTATTGGGAAAACTAGTGTCCATTCAGAGTTGCTAGTCCCACTAAGACGGGTAGCTATCTTAGAAACAAACAAACTAAAGTTACTTGTGTCTTCCTTTATGAGATATAGATGAGAGAGAAGCAGAGAATACCAACCTCAATGTTTCACTTGGCTCCTTTCTTGTTTCCTCCCTCCTTTGACAGAGCTTCGCCGCTCCTTCCTTACTTGTCCCACTTCAAAGAACACTTGTAGAGTCAAAACAACATAATACTATCAAAGCATAGTGATCTATAACCATAAACAATATAGGATTAGATGTATATTAACCATACAAATCCATATATCAATACAAGATTAATAGATATACAAGAAGATGGAGGAAAACTCAAATAGTTTTATTGATAGAAGCAGTAGAAGAGAGGATTACAACCCATTGGTCTGACCCAACGCCATCCTCCCAGCATGAAAGCCCTATTCACCTCATGAAAAGCTTAGATCACCCAACAATACAATATTGCACAAAGAAACCAACATCACTTCCTTCCAAAATACAAAATTCCAGCTCCCCTGGATCTCTAGGATGAGGGATCCATATATAGATATTTGCAGGTGGGTGAGTCAGCTTCTGGGATTTTGATTAGTGTCATCTATCTGATAGTTCTTGGTTCCACTTAGAGATTTCATGATCTCTTACTCATCCCTGAGCGAATTCAGGGAGGCAAGTGTAAAATGGGCAGTTTCTAGAAGATTCTCTGGGTTTTCACCTAGCCAACTGCCTCTGCCATTTTTCTGCTCTCGCTCATTGCACCCTACAGAAGGGATTTTTAGTATGCATCACACTTTTTGCATGTCGCAGGTGAGATGCATCACACCCTTAGCACTGAGCAGTCTATATGGTCCAGTTTTGACCAGTTCTGAGTAGTTTTTCATGGAGAAATTTTGGGAGATGATGTAATCAGCTGACCTTGTTCCTTTAGGTTATGAAAAAACACTTTTAGGGGCTTAGAAGCCCTTGGTTTATGGACATATGAGATTGGGGTTGTAGTGCCCAAATATGTCTATAACAGTTGCCTCCTAAAGCATGAGGTCGTAAATCTTTTGATGTTGGGTGAAATGCTTTATCACGAGGATCCGACGTTTTTCGAATTGGAAGGTGACTTGTAAGAAGATACAATACAATACATTATCTTCATAATATTTTCATGATCTAGCTAAGGCGGGAATTCCCATGCTCAGTTTTATAAATTCATTTTCATGTACATAGGACATACAATCATCTGTATGGCAGACTGGTGATTCTAGAAGAGCCATCATCCCTTAGCTTGGATGATTATCTGTGCAACTACGATGTACAGTTGATGTCTTTATTTTCCTAAATATATCGCAGCCCAGATGGATGAAACTAGATCTAGGGTCTTCAAACTCGTTCAATATTAGTTTGAAGTACAAGTCGATCCATGTGAAAAGATGTTCTGGTGTCGAACATGGAAAGACATTGCCTGATTACCAGCCAATGATGTAAGTTGTTAACAGGTGCGAGAGGAATCACTGATAATGATAATGACCCTTAAGGTACTGCAATACAATTCACGTGGTGTGAATATGGGACTTGACGTTGAACACCATGTAAAATCTTTCGGTCGAAGGCCATTGATGTAAACCTGTCACCGGAAGTGAGAAACTTGCCATTGAGGCATGCAAGCTTCAAAGTACTGAAAGGGTTGTTCCTAAGTTGACTTCTTGGATAATGAGTTGATGTCGAAAAGAAGTGACCCGTCGTAGGAGGGCCTTAATGAATCCCACATCTACGACATGAAATAGAGCAAATGATTTTGTGGAGGTGAAAACGATCTGATGATACAAGGTTCAAGGTGGCGGTCATGAAAGAATGAAGCGTGAAGGTATTGCAGCGGATGAGACATAAGATGGGTTGGTAAATTCTCTGAGCGACTTCTCTTGAACATATTAGCGACATTGAAATTGCATGCTGCTAGAGGGGTGGATGGGGGCCACTTGAGTTGGTTCAGCCACTCGACTGGGAGTTGCATGCAAGTTTTTAATGGCATGGAAGATGGGGAAGCTTTTCTTTCTAGGGGACGTCGTTGTTGAACTTCTTGGAATTTGTCTAAGGGGGAAGATGCTACTGGATTCGGGGCTTGGTGCAGGTAATCCTGGAATAAGTATTGCATTCATGGAAAAGCCTACACTTGAACGATATGTGCTTTTAGTCCAATGGCTAGGACCATATCTCATCTTGGTATTCTAATTCCACAGATTCTGGGAGATGCTTGGAAATGTTCATATACACATAGATCTAAACATACAAGGAAAATATTATGCATAGTGTGATCTCAGAGACTTGGAAAAAGTGTCCTATAGGATTGCCAATTAATCCTAGGATATCGAGCTCCTAAAAGTCCTATGGGAGAGAATATAGCCGAACCCAGATCAGAACAACTAATAATTGTCCTTCTATGGGTTATAACAGGGTTCACAGTGTCTCATAAAAATACCCATATTATTCATGAAATAAGGGAAATTGTCCAGGATTCACTTCCGATCTTCCAGATCGTTAAAGATGACTCGGAAGAAACCTTTTGCATGTAGCCGAAGATCAAATGGGGCTTTTGGTTCCCATTTAATTTGGATCCAACTTAAAATATCAACTTCTCTGGGCCAAATACCCATTAATTTACATATGATTGCATGATGCTGTATGAATTGGCGAGATTGTTCCAGACAACTGCTAGGGATCACCACTTTGGGTTTCTTGGTTTCCTTTGGTAAGCAATGGCTTCTCATAAGCGACTTCCACTAGGCACCTAGGGCCAGTTGTTTTGATTTTTTTCCTTTGTGCTAGCTGGAGCTAGATGTAGGGGTAGCAGAGGGGCATGATGTGCCAGTGAAAACAAATTTGAAGGAGGGGGCAGATCCCCCTCCTCCAGGAGGCTCCATCATGATCCGTCTTAGATTAGCGGTGACTTTAGGGTGTAGTGGTGACTTTCGAGGGTGTAGAGAAGGAAAACAACACAGGGGTCAGGGTAATGTCATTTGCAGAGTAAAAAGAGGATGAAACAAATATTATTTCAAATTTTAAAAATAATTTTTTGTTTCAATTTTCATTGACATAGAAAATATTCTTGCAATGTAGAGACTTCATGAAAGAGAATAACCACTTCAATTTTGAATTTGCTCAAATTGACTCATTTTCATATATATTTGTTTATTTTTTGAAAATAAATAATTAAATCATTTCAAAATTTGATTACAACCATACTTTTTGAAAAAATCAATGATCAGAAAGAAAAGATCAAATTCTAAAAATAAAACTCCTCAAAATCGATAATTGAACCATCTTAAAATTGGTTAAAACCACAAATACTAAGTTCTAAGGACAAAAATACCATAACATAAGCGGAAAATTCTATGTTGTTCCTACTCAATTTAAAACTGAAATTTTAAAATGAAAATAAAAACCATTTAAATAGGGTCAAAATAGATTCTCATATTGTATCTCAATGTAGGTGTATACTAAAGGAAAGTGGAAAAGTATAGTAATGTATGTATGGGGTAAGTTAAGCTATCAAACACTAAGTTAATGACTCATTTACTACCTTTCCATCTTTTCTATTAAATATTATTTTATTTTTATTCAACAAAAAAGATGGAAAGATAGTAAACTAATTATTTACTTAGTGCATGGTGCTTAATATTTTTCCACTAGCACTGGAGAAGTTAAATTCCTTAAACGACCATTAATTAATTAGATAAAATGAGAAATTAAAAAATAATTAATGTAAAACAATGGAGGAAAGGTACATGTTACTAATGAATCAACAAATTATATGTTAAATTATTAAATGATTTATTTATAAAATAATTATGTCGAAAGGTGTTCCTTTGTAGGGTTGGGCTAGGCAGATTCAACCAATCATAGAGTCGTATTTTCGTCATCCTCCTCCAAATAGAAAATTGACACATGGGTTCAAGTTTCAGGCCCACGTGAGTGCATGGCCTTCACCACTGACGATAAATGTTATGTCACCTTCATCACCGATGATACTAGTTTGGGCCTTGGGCATAATAGGGTTTCAAAACCTTAGCTTCTCCCTCAGAGAGCTCCATTAAAATTTTTGTTTTGTACATGGTTTGCACCTGCATCAGACATGAACAACCTCCGACCAAGAAATCTCAAATGGTTCCTTCGTAATTCGAAATCCTTTCATTGGTAGAGGCCCAGAGGCAAACCAAATCAATCACAACCGAATATCTATTGGCTCCCTAACCTTCCAAGAGATGAAATGATTCTTATCCTCATGACTTTGTTCATCTTTCTTGCACATGACTAATAAACCAGAGAACCCAACAACAAAAAAATTCAACAAAATCGTTGATGGATGCGCTGATGAGGTTTCACATTTTGTAGGAGGAGCATAGGCGCATGTAGGAATGGGAGGTAGAGGTGGAGGTAGAGGCACATGAGTGGAAAGATACCACCACCACTCTCACCACATCCACCATTCAATAGCCTTAGCCAAAGCTAAAAAATTTAGAGAGAAATTTTGATTGGGAATATGATTATAATATGGCTCTAATTGATCTCATTGCTTCACATATTCAATGTGTCCTCTAACACAACATGTCCATATTTAATTGTATTTTGATTTTTGAAGCAATAGGATTGATGGTTCTACAACTCTCACTCTTGAAAGTCCTTATTCTGGGATATATATCTTATGTGTAACATGTTTGTTCTCAATTCAAGATATTTTATAATGGATGCCATATAAATTTGAATTTGTTTTCCTTCTTCTAGTCAAAGTAATATCTTTTCTTATATTATTAAACACTAATTTCATATCTTAGAGTATATATCCTCTAGTCACTTGCTAGAAAAAGAGACGTTGCCTTATCTAGCATTTTGTCTATTTAAAAGAGGTGTGGATTCCATGTTTGCTGACTTGGGCCACTTTAATAGGAGATCTATTCAGTTGAAAATGATTCCCACAATCAAAACATTGTTCCATCTAAGTTTATATGTGTTTCTTGGACTGTAATCATAAGAAATTTTTGCTTCTAAATTCTATATATGTTTCTTGGATTACAATCATAATAAATTTTGGTTTCTTGTTGTAGATTGCCTTTTCTATGATGGTGTATGAGGAGTATTCTCAATGATGATCTGATTGAGTTCCATGCATTCGATTATGTGAGGCACTTTCTTTCTTGTTGTAGTAGGATGTTGGGATTTGAGCATGAGTCCAAGAGAGGGTATATAGGCCTGAAGTATTATGGGAACAATATAGTGATCAATTTTATTCCTATGGGCATACACATGAGTCAACTTGAGGGTGTCTTCAGGCTTGCTGATGCGGAGTGGAAAATTTGTGAGTTGAAGGTAAAGTATGAGGGAAAGATTGTGCTTCTTAGGGTTGATCACTTGGACATTTTCGAGGGCATAGGATTGAAACTTTTATGAATGAAATTGGTTGGTGAATTGGTCATAGTGTAAATGTCAACCTTGCACACGATCGGGGTAGGGATGTCTTGGAGGTCCAGGAGGAGATATATGTCACCATAGAAAGGATAAACAAGTCATTCAGAACTAAAATATATTAACCTATTGAATTGGTGCATAGACATGTTCCATTGTATAAAATGGTTGTATAATACACAATTGTAGAATTTTGTGTTGTATCTGCAATCCAGGATGGTATGAGTTGGATCCCATATGAATACTTTGTTTGTAGGCAAGGTATTACAAAACTAGGCATTAGGTTTGGAATCACATCTCATAACCTTAATGGAACTATACTGGTAATGTTTGAGTTTATTGGATTCTCCCCCTCTATAAGTGGAGATATTTGTATAAATACGGGGAGTATTGAAGCTTTAGGTGATGCTATGAATATTTCCATTAAAATGCTATATGTTGAGAAGCAAATGAGACATGAAAAACATTTTAGGTATGTCAGCACTCATGATGTAGCCTTTTGGACCCAGAGTTTCACAGGAGACTTGCAAAGAACCTGCAGAGAACACTATAGAAACTGATGTTATAAACTAGGATTTGGATTGGGATCCAAAGAAATGCATCTTGATTATAATTTTCGTAAGCTTTCAATTCAACATATTGTCTGGGCTTACAAAAAGAGTAATAGACGATCCATTCTTTTGGAACGTGATGGTACCATGATGCCTCAAACTTCAATTAATAGGACTCCAAACTCAAATGTATTGAGAATCCTAAGCACCCTTTGAAATGATCCAAAGAATGTGGTCTTTATTGTAAGTGAACAAGGGAAACCAACTTTGAATGATTAGTTTTCACCCTGTAAAAATCTTGGGATTGCTGTAGAGACTGTTTATTTTTCAGGTATTTGAACTCTAATTTTATATGCTTACATTAGCAAAGAATGCAAGCCTTTGCCCACCTTTCAAATTCTTGCTACAAGCAGCTGTAATATAGTTGATTTACTAGGTTCAAATTACATTTTAACCTTTTTCATTAACATTGCCGGAGCAGGTGGCAGAAGGATGAGGAATGGAACACTTGTGTGCCAATAATGGATTTTGGTTGGAAAAAATTTGTGGACCCCATTATGAAGTTATACATAGAAAGGAAATTATGGAGGTAACGCCTAATTATTGCACATTAGTGTTATCGATTAAGCATTCTAGGGCTACTCTTTTCAAGGATATGAATTTGCTTTATGTCATTTTCATCTTGCATGAAGATCTTCAACATAGGAAGTTTATTAAATTGTTTGAATTCAAAACCTACTGGGAGTGAAAAAGGGTGTTATAGCCGAACATATTTTAATAATGATGGCTAGTCAAGGAAATCCTATATATTTTTTCTTGTGTATAGGAGATGATCATTCAGATGAAGACATGTTTGAGATTATTGATAGTGTAATGGAAACCTTACCAAAAACTGCAAAGAGGGAGCTCTTTGCTTGCACTTTTGGTCAGAAGTTGAGTAAGGCTAACTATTACCTGGATGATACTATTGAAGTAGTTAACATGTTACATGGACCAACATTGGCAAGCAAATCATTTTCTCGAAGTTCACCAAGGGCTATTGCTTATGTTTCAGAAGACTGATTGCAAATTTCATGTATTCTTTTGTGCAGTTTGATGAATAAATCAAATATAAATATATGAATAAGAATTTTATTTTCATGTAATATTTTGTGTGGTTCGATGAATAAATCAAATATAAATATCTGAATAAAATTATTCTTTTTGATGTTGTGTATTTTTCTTTATGTCATGTCATTGACCATAATCTTGGTGAGCCGAGAGGCTCAATATACAACCCAATATGAGGGGATGTGTAAGTTTGTCGGTTCGTCGGTGCCCTTTTAAAATAAAAATAAAAAATAAAAATTATGTTCTAAATAGAAAAACTATGTTGGCTATAATTAAAATAAAATGAATATATTGTAAAGTAATTAGAAGTAAAAAAAAGTGTGAATCAGATGTGTCAATCTTATACTTTTCAAAAATATTTCAACAAGATATTTAAATAAACTATTTGAAAATATATGTTGATATAAACTTGATATATATCTGTATATAGAAAAAAATAAGTTTCTATGGTAAAATTTTTATTTGATCCTATATATAGTCTCTTTAGCATTCAAAAATACAATTTAAATAATGAAAAATAACACATTTTATCGTTCACCCTAAAAAAATTTGCACGTGAAGAAATTTGTTTCCTCTCAACTCATATTAAATCCATACTAAAATAAATTTATTCTTATTCTAATGTATTATCAGTTGACTAATCCTATAACTATGTTATATTCTAATACTATTTTTCCTAATTCTAACCCTATGTTTTTTAATAAAACAGTGTAATACGTATATAATTGTCTTGTTCTACGTTAAATTTTGATACGTGACAGATTTGTCAAACTCTATCTTTTATTTATTATTTTTTCATTGACGTATGGCTCGTGATATGGGTATGTCAACATAATGTTTCAGAAGTAAAATATTTGTAGACTTCTATTTTTCATTTATCATTTATGTGTAAGGTGGTTTAGTGTTTGAATTTTTTTTTCTTCATTTGTGTGTTGAAGGATTATAAATGTATCTCTAGAGTTTTTAGTGGTAGTAGTACGAATCGATTCCTTATCATACTACCAACTTAGATTCATCTAATTCTGGATCTATCATGCATCGAGAGAATTTGAGGAAAGGTTTGCACCTTGAGGGATTTGATTCCTCTTGGTGCATGATAGATCTAGAGTTACGTGGATCTACGCCAATTCTAGCTGAGGACAACAATGCCATATTTTTAGATTATCATTATTATGTATATGTTTGAGATAAACTTTATACTTTGAAATTTACATTATGTTTTCTTTTCCAGAAATGACCATATAATTATGTTCTTTAATTTCGTCTATGTTGCTTTCCTTGAATGGTTTGTACATCTATGTATGGATATTTTGATTGGTTTGTTTGTGTCTATGTTTGGATGCTTGAAGTGGTTTTTATTTTTATGTGTTTGGATTTGGATGGTAATGTTTGTGATTGTTAGGGTTTGTGTGTTATATTTCTATATGTGTATGTAATTGTCTATTAGTAATTACTTGGTAGTGAAGAAGGAAGACAATCTTGTCAATAGCTTGCAGGATGATTGATATTGCACATCTATGTCATTTAATTTTAGGTATCACAAGTTTTGACAACCAATTAATTCTTAAAAGTGTCCCTCAATGTAGTACTAAATATATCTTGAAGAGTAGTTTTAATTTTAAATTTGTTGAGCTACTCAATATGTTGAGATGATTGATATTGTTAATAACTTTAATTATGAGAAATGATGAAATAAAAATTTTAAATGCAAAGTCACAGTGTAATATTGTTGAATGGAATGAAATAAAAATTTTAAATGCAAAGTGACAGTTTAATAGTGTTGAATGGAAAAAATGTGAATAATAACAATGTAGTCAATTACAAATAGTCTTCATTGTGATCAATCGCAACTATTTTTTTCTATTATTCTTATTGTCAGCGTTGTTAGTTTTTCCATATTTTCAAATTGTAAACCATTCAAATCTTTAACTCAAGCTATTGTAGTAAACATCTTACCTTTTCTTTCTTGCTCTCCAATATTAATGGGTTGAATTACTATAACACAAAAATCAATGCACATTGTCAATATTTTTTTGTGCTTACACTAAACTCAATCACATTGTTAATCCATTCACTTTAAAATTAATGTACCATCATACATCCACTGACATCAAATTAGAAATCAACATCTGCACTGAAATCAATGCATCTAGTGCAAGCAATGTAATATAATAAAAATTCAACATCTACACTGAAATCAATGCATTTTGTGCAAACAATCAAATATACTTAGAAATCAACATCTACACTAAAATCAATGCATCTAGTGCAAGCAATCAAAAGAATTAGAAAACATCTACACTAAAATCAATGCATCTAGTGCAAACAATCAAATAAGATTAGAAATCACATTCACAATAGAATGAATGCATCTAGTGCAAGCAATCAAATAGGATTATAAATAAGCATATACACTAAATCAATGCATCTAGTGTAAGAAATCAAATAGGATTAAAAATCGACATCTACACTGAATCCAATGCATCTAGTGCAAGAAATAATATATGATTAAAATTCAACATCTACACTGAAATCAATGCATCTAGTGTAAGCAATCAAATAATAATTTTTTTTTGTAAATTAGGCTACTTCTATTATTATACAAAAATTTACAAAAAAGATTACATCGAGGCTGGCCTCAAAAATTCTCCATACTGAGATGGATTTAGCAGAGCTTTAACACTGTAGGATAAAACTACCCTTGAAATTTGACTTGTCCAATAGACCCTTGATAACTAGAGGACAGACAATTGTCACAGACCATAACTGGAAGACTAACAGTTTGACAAAATCCGGAACCAACTGAAAGATATACAAATTGACACAGACCATACTAACAGTCCCAGGCTTTATCCCGAGAGTGATACAGACTAAGATAGAGTAGCAAACATAGGCGTAAATGAAAACCGCTTCCGACCTGAATAGAGCTGAGCGTGGCTTAAGCTTGTCAAAAATTGTCCAACGAAGAAGGCTGAGAACTGAAATTACCAGACAAACATAATTGAACCGCCGAAGCAACCATCTTGGGTCATATCCTGACCAAAACGACGTGGAGGCAGGCTCAAACATCCACAGAGGTGGATGGCTGCTCCTCAACAATCTTGCATCCGTATTGATCCGACGCGCTTGAGTCTGTGTATGGAGCGTCGTCTTTAGCCGGCTCGCTTGGACCCGCCAACGCACACGAGGCTTCCGCAGGCTGAGATCTTTGACAGTGAACAGGAGAAGGTGGCCTATGCTCCTCAGAGGCTTCTGGTGGTGCCGCATTGTCGCACTTCTCAATCCGAATAGACATAAAGTAGGTTGAATTGTCCAGGGAACAGGGTAAGCGAAATCGAGTTGAGGGATGAGAGCTGTGCGCACATGCAGCTGCATGAGCTCGACCTCTGCCTCTACCTCAGCCTCGCCTTGCACCACGAGAGTCAATTCCATCTGAGGAGGATTCCGTGGTGTGAGAGGAGCGCTGAGGATTAGCCCTTCCTCTGGAACCTCCCTGAGACCCGCCCCTTCTGCTAATAAGGCGGAGCCGCTCTCGCGGCATTCTGGAATGATATGTGAAATAATACTGGAGCGGGGTCTGCACAAAGAGCTAAGTCTCCTTGAGCCAAGAGGCACAGAGAGCCTAGAACCTGTGCACAAAGGCGTGAAGGCTAGCAGGAGCACAAAATTCAAGAGATTCTAGGCAGCGGGGACACAAAGGGGCGCGACAAGAGTAGACACAGAGTGTCGACCATTAAAAACCACAGGAGCGCTGAGGGGCACGATGGGGACAACGGGAGCTTGATACTTACAGACGGTATATCCAGGGTGCCCAAAGGAAGAGACCGAGGCCTTCTGAGTTGAGGGCCGAGGTCTAAACCTCTGAGACCACTGCCTAGGCCCGAAAACCAGCAGCAAACCAAACAAACAATGCCTCCACAGCCAGAAAGCAAATAGAAGAGACATAAGGAATTGCATGACCAGCGCAGGCTGGCTCTTAATATACTGCAGAGCATCGTCCCAAGCCATGAGCATACCAACGCAGAACGACTGCAAACCAATTATCGGAGAAACAGAACGCGTGCGAGCCATTATGCAATAGGCGGCTAGTTGCAGGGCGGAGTTAAGGCCCTCCTTGAATATAACATGAAGGGGGTGGCAGGCCCGTAGATATGCTTGATAGATGGCGAATCTGGGCTGCCACTTGCCTAGTGGGAAGCCCGCCTCTGTACCACCCTCTTTATTGTTCACCCGCAGCCGGGGATTGAAAATCCTGAAGCACCAAGGAATGGCATTCCTGTTGAAGTTGTGTATCCCCTGAATCATTGAGAGTGCCTGAGTAAGGGGGAAGTTGCAGGTCAACCCCTTTGTTGGCCAATCTATCTGCTACCTGGTTGGCTGTTCGCCTTACATGCTTGAAAATGATGCTGCTAGGTCGCCGGAGCCTTTCCTCCAATGTTTCGAGCCTGCTGAGTAGTCTCCAACTAGAGGCTATTTTGGCAGCTGAGGTTCCTGCTTGAATTCTAGTAGCCGCATTGATGAGGATCAGGGAGTATCCCTCTACTTCTAGCGGGTAGAAATTATGTTGATCAGCCATGCATATCCCTTTCCACATGTCTTCTAATTCCGCAACATTGTTGGTATCTTTGCCTATCGAACCATAGTATATGTACTTAACTACTCCTCTGTCATTTCTGATTACTCCTCCATATCCTGCTGGTCCAGGATTTCCTTTAGCTGCACCATCAAATTTCAATTTGAAAGATGAGATGGCAGGGGGGGGACCAATGTAAGTGGGAGACAGACTTGGGAGTGGGACTGGAATTATCAAGAGGGGAGCAGGATATGTTAAGATTCCAGGAATTCCAGATAAGCTGCTCTTGAGGCGAATTCAGCCAGTCAGATTCTAGCCATGATCGGAGCGCCAATGTTTCTTGGATATTTTGCTTTAAGAGGAGCCAGAGGCTTTCTACAGGTCGTCTACTGTTGTTGAAGACCCTGTTGTTCCGTTCCTTCCATAAAATCCAGTAAAAAAAACCCTGGAATGAGGTTCCATAAAGAGTTCAGAATGGGGCTTTGATAAGGGTGCTTGGGCAAGGTTCTAAGAGTGTTAGCTAAGTCCCCCTGACGGTTTCCTGCTCTTTTGTTGCATTGGTCGATTTTCTCCCAGAGCTGAGCAGCAAGAGGGCAAGTCTCCATGAGATGCAGGATGGTTTCCGAGTGGATAGTACAGTTGGGGCATCTTGAGGGACCTATGAAGCCCCTTCTTTGTAGATTATCCGAGGTTAAGATGTGTCTCTTGCTTAAGAGCCATAGAAAGGTTGATACCTTGGGCCATAGTCTTGACTGCCATATGTGATTCCATAGCTGATCCTTATCTGTATGGCTATGATCATAGCGAATTGTATAAGCTTCTTTGGTGGTGAAGATCCCTTTTGAAGTGTAACCCCACCTCAATTTTTCCTGCTGGTTCGAATGCTTGATTTTTCTATGACTAAGCTCCTGTTCTATTTCTGCATAAGTCTCTCCATGCCAATCTGCTTGCCAGGAGCTTGCGGGTTTCCATTGTTGGAAGTCTTGAAGCGCTTGCTGCTACCAGAATTGAGAGACATTAGTGAGATTGGTATGCTGCATATGGTTCTACCATAGAGGTTTATGAAAGATTGAGGCCAGTTTTGGTAACTGCTGCCATGAATCCTCCCAAAACCGCACCGAGTTCCCCGAGTGAATTTCCCAAAAGCTGTTCTCTTGGATGAAGGCGCTGTGTATTTTGGTAGCGTTCCATATCATGGAGCCTGAGATACTAGGACTAATTCTAATTAGCTCATCCCACTGACTTCCAGGCGCATATTTGGCTTTCCATAGCTTTGCCCAAGGAATGTGTGGCTTCACTAACCAATTCCACCATATCTTCACTCCCATAGTGCAGTTGCTTTGTGTGTGATCCCGTAGCCCTAGTCCACCATTAGATTTTGTCTGGCATACTTCTGTCCATTTGATAAAAGCCCATTTCCTGTTGAGTCCTGTGGAGCCCCATAGAAAACTCCTTTGAAGGTTACGAATGGCTTTGAGAACCCATTTGCGAGCCGCTAATATAGAGAAGAGATACAGAGGCATAGCTTGGAGGACGGATTTGATCAAAATGAGCCGACTAGCTATGTTGAGCGATCGATAAGTCCAGGAGGAAATTCTAGCTTCCAGTTTATCCAACAGCGTACGCCAAGACGCATGCTTAAGGGCAAAGACCATGAGAGGAGCACCCAAATATTTGGAGGGCAGCACAGCAATAGAGAATCCCAAGATGCGAGCAATGTTTCTTTGAGTGGACACAGGTGTATTGAAGAAGAATAACTGGGATTTGGTGGCATTGATCGAGGTTCCAGAGGCTTCAGAAAAGAGCGAGAGCAGGGCTTTAAAGGCTTTTGCTTCTTGAGAAGAAGGATGACCAAAGAGCATCGTGTCGTCAACGAACTATTGATGGGATAAGGGATGGAGACCATGGAGCGCTATGCCTTTGATCGCTTGAGAAGAAACAACATGGTGAAGGAGGTGACTTAGTCCTTCCGCCATGAGAACAAAAATGAAAGGGGAAAGGGGGTCCCCTTGACGAATGCCTCTCGACGGACGGAAGGGCAGCGAAGGAGAGCCATTAAGGAGAACCGAGAAGCAGGGAGAGGTAATGAGATTCATTATCTAGCGGGTCCAGGTGGCATTGAAGCCGAAGGCTAGCAACATTTGATGGATCTATTCCCAACTGATCTTGTCGAAAGCTTTGGAAAGATCAAGCTTCATAATCATACCTAGTTTTTTTAGAATTTTTAAAGAGTGGATCACCTTGTTAGAAAGAATGATGCCATCCATTATCTGACGCCCCTCGACATATCCCGTATGTTCCGGAAGGATGAGAAGAGGTAGAAGAGGTTTGAGCCTATTAGCCACTACTTTGGATATAAGCTTATAGATGACATTACAGAGGGAAATCGGCCTGAATTTGTCTGGCGTGTTTGATTCTTCGCCTTTGGGTACCAGAGCAATGAAGGTGGAATTAAGGAAGGGTAGGAGCCAGTGCATAGAGCGAGATTCTTCCACTAATTCCCAGACTTCAGTGCTGATCAATTCCCAGAATTCATGAAAGAAATTGGAGGTGAAACCATCAGGTCCAGGAGCCTTACCATCTTTTAGTTGAGCCATTGCCTCTTCTACTTCCTGCATGGAGACTTGTTTTAGTAGATTTTTATTTTGATCTTCCGTGATTATCTTGGGGATGTGCTGCGTGACAGATCTTATGGCTGATGATCTACTCCCTGTTTGTTCTTTGAGCGCTTCCTGGAAGTATTCTTTGAATTCCTTTTCAATATCTTCATGCTTTTCTAATCTGCCCCCTTGGCTGTTATTGATGAAGGCAATGTTGTTGTGCATTCGTCGTTGAATGGTGGATCGATGAAAGAATTTTGTGTTCTTTTCCCCTTCCTTTAGCCACCTTATTCTGGATTTTTGGCGCCAGAGGATTTCCTCTTGTAGCCTTCGAGCTTCTATTTCTGTCCAGAGGGAGTGCTCCTTATCTGCTAATTCTTCTGTTCTTCCCTCTAGTATAATGGTTTGCTGTAGAGAACACATATTCTGCTCCAATTTTTTCCTTGTTTCTAGAATGTTACCAAATTTGGTTTTGTTCCAGACTTTAAGCTCTTGTTTGAGGTGTCTGAGTTTCTGTTGAAATTGGAACATTTTTGCACCTGCTAGGGGAATGAAGGATTTCCATGCAGCTCGAACCACTTCTTTGAAGTCGGGATGAGTGAACCAGAAGGTCTCAAAGCGGAATGGGCGATTGCATTGTTTACCTGGATGTGTCCATTGAAGCATTATGGGCCAATGATCAGAGCCGCCTTGAGGTAGAATGGAGGCGTGAAAATCTCCTCCCATATGAATGGCATTATCTGAAATGAGAAATCGATCAAGCCTGGAAGCAATATTATGTATTCCCCTACGTTTGTTTGTCCAGGTGTACGTGCCATTTGAGGTTTGAATGTCTATGAGCTGATTATTTTGAATGAACTCTTTGAATCCCGTGCTATCATCTTCTAACTTCATGCGCCCTCCCTTTTTTTCCCCTAGATTCGTGATGATGTTGAAATCTCCCCTGATGATCCATAGAGGGTACTATCTGGTAGAGTTAAGCGTTGTTAGTGCCTCCAGCACTTCTAATTTTTGATGTAAATCTTGCGAGAAGTAGGTGTTGGTGAGAAGACCGTGCAGATCCGTCCCTATGAGATGAAATGTAGCTTGTATGAAATTATGAGTGGCATGAAAATCCTGAAGCGTAAGGATCTGCGGATTCCAGACTATTGAAAGTCCCCCGGAGGCCCCTACAGCATCCACTGAAACTGAGCGATTGCCGTTCCATGCTTTGTTGAGGATCCTTTCGAGGGACGCATTAGTACTTTTCGTTTCTTGTAGAAAAACGATGGCTGGTTTCTCTAATTGAATCATATTTTTTAACATTCTTTGTTTTGAGGGGCTATTGAGCCCTCGCATGTTCTAGGAGATGAGCTTCATGAGGAACAGTGGGGTTGGGGCTTGTAGAACTTCGTCAGGTTTGGGAATCTCCCTGATTCCATTGGGATTTCTCCTAGAATGATAGTTCTTTGCAAATTGGTTTTGCGCCTCTTTTCTTTGTTTCTTTTAGGATTTTCTTTCCATCCCATGGACTACCTGCTTGTATGCCTAGACATTTGTTGTGTTGAGCTTTGATGAGAACCCCTTCCAGTCGATCTATTTCCCATGGAGGTATTGAGTTGTACTCTTTCTGCTTGCATGCTGTTTCAAGTTTGAGAATGTCCAATCCATCCAGACTCACAGTCTCTGGGTCTTCCTCCATTATTATAGGGATGTTCTGATGATCCTCTGTACCCCCTTCTTGCAGACTAAGTGCTAAAGCTGCATCAAGATCCATTGCTGAGGGCTGCATATCAGCGTCTGAAGCTGGTATTTTCGAATCCGAGGAGAGAGGGAATCTGGAGGGCAAGGAGGAAGATGGATCCAGAGGATTTTTGAGATGTTGGGATGAAGATGGTTGAGATGGGGAAACCTGAGAGTCATTCGAAAGCTTATCTGAGGGGTCTTGTGGGGTGAGGATTTGAAATCGGTTTTGGGATTCAGCCTTTTTGGGACTAGAGGGTGCAGCAGAATGCTTTTTGGCATGCCTACGACGATTGGGCACCTTAGTGAAGCCTTCAGAATCTTTATTAGCCTCGTTAGCAGAAGATTTGATCTGAATGTTCAAGGGACAATCCCTAAAAAGATGGCCATGTTCATGGGATTTGTGGCATCAAAAAGGGATGTGTTCATAGTCTAATGGTTGAATCCACTCAAAATCATCGTGAAAGAGACTTATCGAGTCTGCAAGAGTTTTTTTAAGTTGCATCTGGACGCGGATCCTGGCATAGGAGGTGTATCTTCTATTTTTTGTTTCCTCTGCCACTTTGATGAAGGTTCCGATGCTATCGCCAATGTCCTTTAATGTTTCTTCTTTCCAGTACTCTGCAGGTAGGGAAAACATACGAATCCAGACTGGAGCATGACTGAGATCCTCTGTATCTGGATTGAACCTGGGTTTCTAGTCACGAAGGAAAAGACCCGAGGAGTTGAAGAAGTACGGACCTCCCTCAAATATTCGGGATTTATCCTCCAGGCAGTAGAATATTGCAGTGAAGAAGCCCTTGGGGCCTAGTAACAGGGAGACTTGTCCTTTGGGCTTCCATTTTGAGGCGATCCACCTGTGTAGGGCTTTTTCAGTTGGTCAGAAGCCGAGAAATTTTCCAATGATCCTTCATGTATTGTATTTCTCCATTGATTCGATGACTAGGGAGCTCAACTTTGATCCGTTCTGTGGCTTTTGGAATGCAGGTAGCCGAAGTCGGCTTTGGTTGTGACGCCCCTGGTTCGTTTGCCTCCTTTTCACGTGTAGCTGTATGATCCACTGCTGCGTCAGTCCGTGCTGAGCTCTGATTGTGTCCAGAGGAGTTTCCTGTAGGAAACAGGGGTACAGAAGATGCTAAGAAGTTCGACGAACGAGATTCTGGAGGGGGGGGAGGGGGGGAACGGGCCCCGCCCCTCCCGCCGAGAAGGCCATGACGTATTGTTTACCAGACGCCCAAAGTCTGGACGGCCGGCGGCACTGTGCAGGGAGGCGATCTGGTAGGTGCAAGGGGCGCAGGTCTGAGCATTTGCTACAGAGAGCAGAGCGCAGAGGCTAGGGTTTCAGCAATCAAATAATATTAAAAATCAATACATCTAATATAAAAAATCTCTAGAAACTTAAAACACTTCCATTAAATTATAAATTATATGTCAAAAAAATCAAATGTAGAATTTTATTATTTTTAATTAAATACCTAATAAAATATAGGTTTACACATATTTAATAAAAATATATGTTTATAAAATATATAAAGGGATTTATTACTGGGTATATATTATAATTAATTCAAGGGCGTCAATGTCGTTATCGTCGACAGGAAGTTGTACGTTCACGAGTATTTGTATTAAACAATTATTTTTTAAAATACCTTTCACAAATTTGTACATTTAAATAAAACTTTAGAAGACATGTGAAATGAGTAGGCTAAATATAAAATATTTGGAATCTCGACTGTGGGAATAAAACCTCGGTACAAGTACAAACCGTAAAACAAAATATAAAGAGCAATCTCGTCACCCTATAGAGAGCGTTGTCAATTAGTCAAATAGAGATATAAAAAAATTCCTATGGAGAGTGACTTTTAGGGTTCTCTATACTTAGGGCTTCATATAGAGAACATTATCGATTAGTCAAATAGGGACATCAAAAAATTCATTATTAGCAGAGAACTAAATTGATTATTGATCTGAGTTTTTTTAATTTGTTAGAGAAGATTATAAATTTATTTTTTTGTATAAATAAAATAATATTAAATTATTTATCAATATTAAAATAGGAATAAGGAAATTCTCATAAAATTTATTTGTTATTATTTTTAATTTTTTTTAAATAAATAAAGTTTAGTTTGCTAATTGATGTTATTCCTTTTTAGTTGCGTAAGAATAATGTTGAAAACTCTCTTAGCCAACTTCAATACTTACAAGTGACATGATGAACTTTCAACTTTTATATGCATGTATTTATTAAAGTTATAGTTTAAAAATAGGCATTGGAGATCAAATACTCTCATGAATTCTCTTCTAATTACTTAGAGATAAGAACTAATTCCAAATTAAATCAACCTTTATGATCCATCCTTTTACTACTTGAAGTTACCCATTTTCTTTACCCATTGTCTTCTCTTACAATTTTTACAACTACACTTAAAAAATGAACCTTAAAATTTAAATATAGCTTCATTAAATTCTTTTCATAAATATAATAATTTAATTAATTTCATATTTGTAATTTCTCTTCATAAAATATACATGTAAATTGCTTTAAATATTTTTTAAATTTTCTATAACCATAGTATATATATATATATAAAATGAATGGTCAAATTTTATCACAATAATAAAGTAAACAAAATGAATTAGAAATTATTATAGAATTATGAATTA
>APFE030967686.1:0-53918 GCA_000404065.3 Pinus taeda | reverse complement strand
AAAGAGACTCAAAACACCCAATTGATAAAAGCTTAAAACAGGAATGCCAATGGAATTAACCTAAGAAAAGTTCCTGACAAGTCACGTGCAGATCTGGGCAGAGGCTAAAAACACATTAACAAAACCTAAGTTGACTGAAAGAGAAAATCTTAAGTTTTTCAAAATTTTGACAGGGTCTGCGGGCTCTCAGTTTACCCAGGTGTGATACCACTCTGCATGTAAAGCAAAAGTGTGGGTATGCCCACACTGTGTTACAAGAAGAGGGTGCGGTCCTCTCCCAAAAGTATGAAAAACAAAAAATAATCCAAGATCTACTAAATCTACCCAATTCCACAGACAACAAGCCAAAAATAGAAACAAAAACCATAGTTTCTATGGTCAAAGTCAAAACAAGGAAAACAATCAAGTCCCCAGTGGGGTCGCCATTTTGTCACACGGAATGAGTCGAGGTTGTGGACAAGATCGACCTTCCTAGTATCTAAAGATATCTAGTGACAAGCAAGCCAATCAAAAACTATCTTTCTCTAAATATGCAATTAAAAACAAAGGCAAACAATTGTTTTAGGCCTACCTTGGGTCCAATGCAAGTTTGTGGAAGCCTCGCTCCCTCGCTCCAAATGAGCTTCCTTGAAGTGTAATTCTGCAAACACAAACAAACAAACCAAATTAAATAGCACCTGAAAAGCCAATATCATAAAGCATATTCATCATAATGATCAAGGAGATTATGAAACAAACCACATAAGACAATTTGTTGAGAAAAATGAATCTGATTGTATTAATTCAAATGAAGAAGAACTTTACAACCTGTTCCTTGATGCTGTACAAGCTCCTCTCAGGGTCCGACAGGAAGTCTCCTCTACTTTGAAAAGTTTCACTCAATTCCCAATGAAGCCAAAAAGTATGTGATCTCTCCTCTCAAGTTTAACTAGGAAGTCCCAATTCCATCAGCATTTACCCTCAAAATGTTCAGCTTCTAACCTCCCTAGCAACTGACCCAATGCCTTAATTTATAGTGCAATGGAGGGAAGTTACTAGGTCCTCCTTCAAATGGATAAAGTCCTCCTTCAAAGGGATAGCTCCTCCTATCAAGGGATTAGCTCCTTCTCTTTTTGGATGCATGAACCACCTTGGAGCGAACAATCCACGTCAAAATCCTTCTAGAAACATCTAGAATTAACCCAAAGTGAGTTTTTTAGGATAAACTTGCGCCTTTTTGACTTTCACAGGGGTACGCACCCACCCCTTTACAGACAGAGCATGCAGGTACGCAGGTATTATTAACAAAAGGTGCGGGTCCGTAGGTAAAAGTAGGAGAAAGTGCGGAACCAGAGTAATATTGATTTTCAAAGTCTTTCTCTCTTTTACAAAGCTTCACATGAAGGGCTAAGATCTTAGACTTGCTTAGGAGGCTAGTATAAGTGATGATAGACTCATACTGACTGCAAATAATCATGGTGACGATATTTTTGTGTAACACTTAGATAGAATTCCATTGGTGCAACCTCAACATGTAACACTGGGTGTAGCTAGTCCTAGAGATCCACAGATGTAGAGGTGGGTGGAGTTGATGGCTAGACATGCTGGCCAGTCCTCAATCACATTTTCTACTATATTCTTTAGTTGCCTCAATGGATAACACATTTTCATCAAAGAGAATCCATATGCAGGGATGGATTTTTGTGGAGATCTAGAGTTGAGTTTACTAATGGGTGCTTAATGGGGTGCTATAGGTAAATTATTTTTGACCAAATGTTTTTTTTTAAGTTTCTACATGTTTTTGTGTTTTAGATGTTTCTAAGACTAAATTAAAATCGTTCTCATGCATACAGATGTTGGTACTATTCAACCTATGGGGCATCAACAAGAGGCAGGTAGACCATCACGGAGAAAAGTCAGGAAGGTAATTCTCGAGGATTAGGATTTGATCGAGACAGTGGTAGAGTTGCAGGATCATTTAGAGGGGTTAACCCTCGGTATTCCAGATATCTAGATTGAAGAGTTACCTATGGGGTTGCAGTGCCATACCATTGGTGTTCCTAGTTGTTGGATGCGTTATTGCGCATGGTAGCTAAGGCTATGACCTGTTATCATAAGCATATCTAGGTCTAATTAGGATGATTTTTGTATTCATTTTGAGTTTTTAGGTTAGATGAGAAAACATGTCTTGGACACAAATTTTGTAAAAAAAATTAAAACATCTATCTATTTTTACTTTTAGAGTTTTTATATATGGTTATGTGCAATCTGATTCAACTAATGATGTGAATTCAAAATTTACTTTTACACGTGTTGCAAATGTCTATTTAACACATTGTTCACTAATGAATCAGTTAATGTGTTAAATTTTATGGAAATATCTTCATATTCAATGTACTCAAAATTTCTTTCTGAAAGACAAACTCTAAATAACATTTGAAGAATAGTTGGATTTCAGATGGTATAAACATTTGTTAGTTGTAGTATGATGAGTTGTGCGTCCATCCTAATTATGATTAGGTGAATGCCAAGTGAAATGGAATCAGAGATAAATTCGATCAATGCGCTATACTTAGTGATATTGTTCGTAGAACAACCAATACAAATCCCTTGAAAACTCACTAACTAACCACTTGAAGCGAAAATGGCCCATGTTGCAGAAGGTAGGTTTTGCGTACTACAACTAGCACCGTCGGCATAACCAAAAAATGGTTCCAAAGATTCTAACATCTTCAACAAATGCAAAGGAGATTACTTAACCACATAAAAAACACTAAAAGACACACTGACACACACACACATGCAATTAAAGCATACATACAATGAGTTTACTACACTCAATTAAGCATAGTAACGTTTGAGATACAACCTGTTTTGGGGCTACGACAATGGAATTCCATATTAATCCAGCAACTCGTAGGCACCTTTTCCAAAATTCGCTTGACAATGTAAAGGCCCATCCATAATGGTTCAAATTTTCCTGCTCCTAGTTTATCAACTTCCTGATCATAAAGCAAGGCTAGGTTTCATTTTGAAAAAATGTGAGGCGTGACATTTTTGTCGTATTGCACCTTAATTTTTTTTTCTTATGTGCTTCATTAGTCAATGTGACTTCACTATGAGTTTCATTCAGATGGATGAGTTCTAAGAAACGCTCTTCTTCATCAGAAGTGTTGGATAACAGGTCAATTGCCAGTTTAAGAGATGAAATTTCACATTATATCGGCAAGATTTCCTCTAGACCATACGCCAATTGAAAGGGTGTGAATCCAGTTGAATTCCTTATCAAGGTTCAATATGCCCAAAAACAAGAGCACATGATTAAATTCCAGTTTTGTTTATCAACCCATATCATTCTTTGAAGCATTTGCTTCAGGACTTTGTTGATGGCCTCAACTTATCCATTAGCTTGCAGATAATAAAGAGTAGAACTATCATGTGAAAGTCCTAGCTTGTCAGTTAACTCAGTCATCATGTGATTGCGCAAAATGTGACCCATGATCTATAACTATAACCTATGGTACACCAAACGGGGCAACCACGTGGTTGAAAAATAAAAGTGCAGTCATCTTTCCATTATTGTTTAATATAGGCATCACCTCTGTTCATTTTGTGAAATAGTCAACGACGATTATATTATATATGGTTCTCTCTTCCGGATTCATCACATTTTACTTGTTTTATGTATCAACGTTATGAACTATCCTCTGTGGTTCATCATTAGGATTATATATGTGAAGAAGTCAGAGAATGGTGTGTAATAAATAAAGGATATGGTAGGGATAGTAATGTAAAGAGCCAACAGTGAAAAAGGTGTGTTTTTTTTTTATTTTTTATTTTTTAATTAATTAATTATTATTATTATTATTATTATTATTATTATTGATTTATTCCATTTAATTTAAAATTTTAATTTAATTTAATTTGATTTAATTTATTTTATTTTATTTTTAATTAAAATTAAGTAAATTAAACTAAACTAATTTAAAATTAAATTAATTTGATTTAATTCCAATTTAATTTAATTTAATTTCGTCTAATTATAATTATAATTATGATTTAATTTAATTTTAATTTTAATTCAAGTTGATTTAATTTTAATGTAATTTAATTTAATTTTGATTACTAGAGTTAGGTTAACTAGTGGATTAAATATAATTAAAAGAGTTATATTTTAACTAAATTTCTTTAAGGAATTGAAAGAGGAGGACCAAGAAGCAATGAGGTCGGGTTTGTCTAGGCGATGGAAGAATCACTTGTTAGCATAGGAATCCAATTATCACTAATTTTCCAATCGTCATCCTGGTTTAAGTTATTAGGGTGTTTCCCTATTTTGATAGCTTCTCTAAATTTTCTATGGTGGTAATGCTTAAATTTGGCAACAACGTAGGAGTTTTCAATGCAAATTATAGTTTTACTAGAGTGCTCAGCCAAAGCTGAGGTTTTGGAATGGTTATGTTTAATATCTGCAGCATGTTCTTGAATCCTAGTTAATATAGAACAACCGGTTTCACCAATGTAGGTCTTGCCGCATGAACAAGGGACTAAGTACACCCCTTTGTGGTGTTTTGGATCAATAGGATCTTTTACCAATTTCAGACATCTTCTAATTGTTCTCATGGGTTTGAAAGTGGTTTTTATATTGTTCTTTTTTAAGATGTGTGAAATTTTATCAGTGGTGCCTAGAAGGTAGGGAATATGAGCCCTACTAGTATAATCCATGTGTTATTTGTTTCTGGGATTCTTAGCTCTCTTGAAAGCATTGATTCATTGGTGTCTCTTGTATCCATTATATACATGCCCCCCAGCCGAGTGAGGGTTACATGTCATGAAGTCAATGCCCCATTTGGAAAATGGTCCAACAATGACGACATGATGAAATTGTGTAGGTGGTAATCTAGATTTATGGTCATAGATATGGCATGCATGATAGCTTCTGATAGCAATAATGCAATCTTTGAATATGGTTGGCCAGAAGTAACCAACATGGAGAATCCTCTATGTAGTAGCATAACAAAATAAGTGTCCACCACACGCACCTGAATGATAATCATTCAAAACTTTCTCGGCTTCAACGTGAGTGAGGTACCTCTGTAAAATCGTATTGATACCACGACGGTAAAGATTGTCACCAATGATCATATAATCATTGGCTGGGTATCAAATATGTCGACGCTGCAAGGGAGAGGTATCGGGCCGGAAAGTTTGGGTCTGGAGATAAATCAGTATATCTCCATACCACAGGTTAGATGATGAAATCAGGAACAAAGACTCATCCAAAATTGATGGTTTTGATGTTGAATCAATGGTATTCGAGGGAAGGTTGCAAAGAAGCTCGGTGAAAAATAGAGATTTCTTTGAATTGGATTTAATGAATTCCAAAAAAAGGTTCTTGCAAAATGATAATCCATTTTGAGTATTTCCCCCCAGCAATTGATGTGAAAAATTATATGTCATAGGGTTGTAATCCAAAATGACAGTGGTCTTTCGAAGTAGGATATAGTGGCGAAATCTCTATATAGATTGAATAGGAGCAAGAGCTAGCTTTTCAATGTAAGAGTACTTAACTTATATATCATTGAGATTATGACTCAAATAATATATCGGATGTTCAATCCCATCTTCTTCTTGGAATAAAACCACCGCAATGATTGTATCTGTAGCGGCGAGATACAAGAAGTAGTCGTTTTGATAATTCAGGGAATACATTAATGATGCTCTAATCAAGGTATCTTAAGATCATCAAAGGAAGCTTGCACAACCTAATCCTAATGGAAGGGTATCCTTTTTTTCAAAAGACGAGTAAATCCTTTAGCCATTTCAGCATTATTGGGAATGAATCCCCTCAGAAAGTTAGCCTTCCCTCGAAGTCTCTGTAACTGTAGTAGATTGGAAGGTGGAGGCATGTCAAGAATTGCCTGAACCTTAAGAGGGTCTAGTTGAATTCCTTCCTTAGACACTATGAAACCAAGAAAACGAACACAACCAACACAAAACACACATTTGTGTGGATTGAGTCGTATTTTGGAGTGTCGGCACCGTAAAAATATAGCTCTTAAATGTTGCAGGTGATCTGTTCACTTTCGTGAATGAGCAAGTAAATCATCAAGGTATGGTTGAACAATATGTTTGATGTCATGGAAGGCATAGTTCATTTCCCTTTGAAAATTTTCCCTCGTGTTCTTCAAACCAAAAGGGAGTTTCCTATAAGTGAATGTGCCCCATGGATAAATAAAAGCAGTTTTAGATTGGTCCTCTGGGTGGATATTAATCTGATTATAGCCAGAAAAACCATCCATAAATGAAAATATTTCACATCTGGCACATTCATCAATAATTTGGTCGATAAAGGGGGTGGGATGATTGTCTTTTGGACAAGCTTGACTAAGATCCCTATAATCCATTGACACTGGTATTGTCCCTTATTTCTTCATGACACAAACAATATTGGAAACTCAATCAGTAAGAGGAACAAGGTATATGAAACCAGCATGCAAAAGTTTTTCAACTTCTATTTTAGTGGTAGTAGCCTTCTCTGGATGAATAGGACAGAGGCACTATCACACTAGTTTGACATCAGGATACATCTTAATTTCATGTTCAACTATACTAGTTTCAATACCTTGCATCTCCTCATATGACCATGCAAATATATCTTGGAATTCATGAAAGAGAACAAGGTAAATATCAAGTTCTGATGGAGAACAATATTTTCCAACATGAATGTTTTCTACAACTTTAGGTTTCGTCAAAATATTGATAGAAATGGTTTCTTCAATATTTGACAAGTTTCACTCAGAATCTATTGTATCTATTAAAAAAGAATTTTGAAGGAAATCAACAACTGAAGGGTGATTGAGTTCATTTGAAAAATATTCTATGTGATATGGAAGATGGGAATGATGATGATAATCTTCCCATGTTTCTTATTCCTCATGATTGATTGGATGATTCCTTCATCAGTAGAAAATATACATGAAAAAGGATTGGAATAAGTACCATATTCTAATGAACGATCTACCCACACAATTGGGGAAGATGGATTTGGGTTCGCCGCACAAGCCAAAAAGATTGATTGCTATGCAAGCCCAATGGGGCTTAGCAACATGATTTCATTACTACTATCAACTTTAGAACTATTGGTTATCCTCCTTAAATCAAATGAAGTGGAATATATCATGTTTCAAGTCTCAAATTTTTCCACTTCCGCCATGTTTGATGGTGATGGTAATGAAAAAATACCCATTAGGGAAGAATCTTTTAAGAGACCTACACCAATGTTTTGAAGAGATAGCGGGGGTCCATGTACTAATGGAATGCTTCCAATAGCCTGTGAAATAGAGGTGAATAAGGCGAGTTGATTGGTAACTATGATTCTTCCTTTATGAGTGAATGTGATCATACAAAAGTATGTCTAAACCACAGCAGCCATAGCATATACCCACAATCTTCCTAGCAAAATTTTTTAGTCAAGGGTCTGTCAACGACCTCAACTTCAACAGTTACTGTTTTCCCCCCTAGTTCAATTCCCAGATTACTCATGATTCCACAAGGTGTATATGTGCAACCATCAAAAGCTCTTAACATTATTGGTGAATGTGACAAAGGTGGTGAGCCAAGTGTTTTCCAGCAATTCATTGACATAATACAAGTAGATGCCCCCTCGTCAATAAAGGTTTGATGAATAATTTCATTCAAGGCATTTACTTGAATCAGGAATGCTAATTGTGCTGGTAACTGTGGCATATAACCCGCATGGTTGAAAACCACAAGATTGGAATCCATTGGATCGATTCCACCAACTGCTAACAACAAAGCCTTCTTTTGGGAGGGACAATTTTGAAGTACCTCAACTGTCGACATAACAGAAGGTGACTAAGCCAAATATTCTACTATGTTATAGTTCTGTGCTGCTCGAGCTCAAGGGTTAAATGTTGATTTATGTACAACTCCCGTAGGGATTTTTATTCTTAACTCTAGTGTAATAGGCGGTGGAATAGGATCTGACAAAGTTGAAGTCGAAGGATTAGGTTGAGCAATGGAATTTTTATTCAACGATGACAGTTCATTTCCATAATCTTTACTTCGTGTTAACACAAAACATTAATTTTAGGCTTATAGGCGGATAGCATAAGCACTTGGGAAGTGGAAGCATGATCTATAGCAATCATATGTGTCTCCAGCTTCGAAAAAGGAGCAGTCAACAATGCAGATGTACTAGAAATATTAAGAAGCTTTGAGACTTCAGAGTGGTGAGGACAATCTACGGTAAAGTGCTCATCATTACAAATTAAACATGGATAAAAAGGTTTCCTAGCTGAAGGAGAGGAATCATATGATTTCTCTTGAGGGAGATTATTTTGTTTCTTCTTGTTTTTCCCCTTCTTCTTGCTTCCTGGTTGCTTTTCATTCTTGCCTTTGTCAGATGACACGAAATTTATTTCGGAAGCAAGAGTATATTAGATGCATTTAGAGTTTCATTGGTAAAGGGAAAGTGTTTGACTAGATGGTCTACCTGCTATTTGTGTGCTCGGAGAACCAGTCACACCATCACCGGCATGAGAGTCCTTACTCGGTGGTAGTGGAGGAACAGTGAAAGCTGGTCTGGGTTCATTCAGGATCATGTCATAGAGCATGAGAGACTATGTATAAATCAAGTCCAAATATTGGGCACGAGTAATTAATTTCTCTTCAGTGACAACTCCACCTTTCACCACATCCTTAGTGATAGATGAAAACAAGGATTTTATAAATCACTCAGCTAAAAGTTGATCAGGAACATAAGTTTTGACCATTCGATGACAACAATGCCACTCATGAATATGATCATAGATATGAGTAGAAGTAGTCTGTTTAAAGTTGGTCAATAGTTCTGCTCCAATTTCATATCGTATGGGTAACTGGAAGTGGGTTAAAAACATCGTAGCTAAAGATGTAAAGTTATCAAAAGAATCTCGTGGTAACTCAATATACCACTTCACAACCGGACCAGTAAGCATTCTCTGGAAACGATGTAGTCTAACTAAATAATCATTCAAGGAGTTTGATGAACACCATAAATAAAAATTCATGACATGGTTGGACGGGTCTTATCCAGGGTTTCCATTGAATTTCAGAATACCGAAAGGTAATTTATGAGGAATCACTGGCCACCAAGGTGCATAAAGAATTGGGTCATTGGTGAGCCGATTTAGATCTGGTAATTCAAGTGTTGCAACAAAAGGCAACTGTCCATTGAGGTCAGGTTGATCATAACCAAGGTAATATGGAATTTCCTGGGCAATGGGCCTTTGCATACTAGCATAAGGTATCTACTGCTAGTAACCTTGATAGGGGTAAGTTTATTGAGAAAATCTAGTATGAAGTGGTTGTTGAGCACCAGGATACATTTGTTGTTGTCCAAACCCAACATAGGCTTGTTGACCAAGACCTGGGTAAATGTGTTGTTGACCAAACCGAACATAGGCTTGTTGACCAAGTCTAGGATGAGGTTGGTATTGTTGGAATTGTTGTTGTTGGTATTGGGGTTGCTAAGGCTATTGAATCAACTATTATTTTTTTTGTTGATACAATGGTTGTTGCCCACCAATGTAAGATTGACCAAGATGTGAATACACTAAATGAGTGTAAGTCTGAGCCATTCCAGTAGAAGGTAAACTAGCCTAAGGTTGTTGGACCCCAGGCACAAGTGGTTGTTTTAAAACTGCCTGAGAAGGCTAAATCTATCAACCTAAACCTTGGGGGTCTGAGGTTGAAGGACCAGCTTGCATAGGTTGAGAAACAACTAACTGAGTTTGTTACTATGGTAAAGCTGTAACAAAAGACATAGTAGGTATGGATGAGACAGATTTCATAGGTTTTGATGGATACATAATCCTAGGTTGAACGGGCATTGTTGGTTTCCATTGATAGATAATCATTCTAGGCTTACCTAAAGATGACGACATACCGACATATGATTCCCCGCAAGAAAATGGAGGATAAGGAGATTGTGCATATTTTTCTTTGTATGGGGGTAGTCTAATGTAAAGAGGATACATAGGATGGTAACCAGATGAACTAAATTGATATTGACTTGATGGGTGTAGCTATTTAGTATCCGTTAATGAAGAACCAGATACAATTCCTATAGAGGACATAGGTGAAGACCAAGGGCTAGAAGCAACACCTGAGTGGGTTCTGGAGAAATATTGGTAACTCGATCGGATAGATGGAACACCATAGAAATGTGACTTAGGTGTCATAGTAAACATCGAAAAGGTTGTGACAAAATATTCTGCCATAGTCAAATGTCCAAAAAAATTTCCTAACGAATCAATGGGTGTCTAAAAGTAATCAACATCAAAAGGAGCATTAAAATGAGGAGTATGAGGATACATATAAAGTCCAATTCCAAAATGGAAAGGAGTTCTGGGTGTTTCTTCCTCAGGTTCCTCTTCTATCGAAATCAAACCAGGTAGAAGGATTTCACCGTCAGGTCCGTAATAGATTTATGGTATTTATTCCCGAGGTAAAGAGGAAGTACCGATAGTTACATATGTCTGAGAATGTACCAATTGATCTTCTTCTAGTATGTTAACAACTTCTAGTTGTTCAACTTCAATATCCAAATGTTCTGGTAAAAGAACAACAAGTTTGGGTGGGGCTTCTTGAACAATTTTTGGTTTAGAAGTAACTTCTGATTGAATGGTGATAGGTTCAAGATCAAAATCTAGTTGAACAGATTCGGGGTCAAAAGTAATTTCTTGTTGAACAACTTCGCGTTGAGAATCAACTTCTTGTTGAACAACTTGGATTACCATTTCACTAGATTTAGTTCTATTGTCCTCAGGAAATTGTGGAGATTCCACTTCAGTAACAGATGTACCAGTAATTGTAGGAGTAGTTGGAGTCGCAGTACTTACCGGTATAGGTGTTTCTAGTAATTCAGATGAAGAACCAAAAGTTTGGGATGCACTTCTTTCAATCAAATGAGACCGCTTTGACCGGATAGGTGTAGCTTTAGGTAATAAAGGTGGCTTAGTCATTGTCCCCCGCGAACGACGAGTAAGGATTGATGTTCCTCCATGATTGTTGATTTATTTTATTACAAAAAAATAAATAAACAAAAAGGGGTAAGCTAGGAAAAAGATTACCAAGCAACTGTGAACTGCAGAATACCTATCAGTAAACTGAGAAGTATGGGCAGGTAATCTCCTCAAATGCTATCATAGTGTATAAGGGGGCCGAGTCGGTTACGTAAGGATGGATAGCAACCTAGTGTTGTCCTCCCATATATAACCAAAAGTATGTGGAGGCCCAATCTGTGTTAGCACTATCTAATGCAAAATCGCACAGTGAGAGCATTTGATTATACTTTACATACTGTAACACTACCCTATATACTCGAAGGTACATGGATGAGCTACGAGATACGCACATACGTGGAATGCAGTATCACACTTGGAACATTTCACAGACAAGTTAGCGACAATTGCACTATGTTTTATGACTCTAGAACACATCTCTAGCCTAGAACCTCTAAATGTTTTGTGTTAGGTCACAATGCTCCATTAGGTTAATTAAGGTTAATTTTAGGTTGGTCTTGATTAAGGATTTTCCTTTCAAGGTTCACCACGTGATGTCTTTGAAATTCCTAGAATGCAACTAATATGACAAGAATTATTTTCATTCAATTCAAACAATGAAAGCCTTAGCTAGTAGGGATAGAGCAATAAAATTCTTTGAATCAAAGAACAAAGAGCACATCTAATGCAATTTCTCTAAACTATTCCTATAAGCACACACAAACTTTTTCAATGCACAATGAAATTTTTTCTTTTCAATTCCATTAATGTTGAGATGAACAAAAGGAAACTAATGCACATACAATCAATCAATCTTTTTGCAAGAACAAAAACTTTACGATAGTTCCTTTTCGAAAGAAATGAAGACTTTTACAACACTTTCTTTTGAACAAATATTAATCGACCATAAGTTAACTTTGACAATGAATTGATAATGATAAAGAAATCATTTAAGAAACACTAAACAATCAAGGCCAAAGTAGGGATAGGAAAGGAAACAAAAGTTGATTTTAGAAAAAACAACGATCATTGATCTTTCAACAAGAAAAACAAAAGGAAATTTGGGGAAAATCAAGTCAAAGGTGGGATTTTTTACCCAAGGAGGACTAGTGCAACTTTGAATGGGAGAAAATGCACTTTAGAGCACTGTCCTCAAGCCAAGGATGCTCTACAGTGCTCTATGTCTAGACCAAGCCTGCGTTGGTGCTAGAGAGGCCATTATAGAGGCTTTCAAGCAGAATTTCTTTTACTAACAAACACTTCAAAAAGGATGAAATAAGATCAATGGAAGAAATTAAAGTCTACTAGGGTGTACTAGGATGAAGGTAAATTACCTGGAATGATGATCGTTCCCTAGTGGAGTTGCCAATTTGTTATGTGGAATTTTGCATCTACAGATAAACACAATTTCCCTATGTGGGTAGCTACACCTAGAACAACAAATTTAAAGAGTTTAACCTTTTTCTATAGAAGATATATAAGACAAGGGAACTAATTGTTATCTTTCTCTTCCCTTTGTCTCCTTTGAATAGCTCCCGTCGCTCCTTCTCGAAATGAATATGCTCGATAAGTACCTGCAATCATAAACAAAGGACAAAAGCCAATCAAAGCAAGAGATCTATCAACTATAAGCAAATGTAATTGAAAGTATTTACACATATAACCATCATACATAAAGACAAGATTATGGGAAAAGGTGTAAACAACTTTATTAAGTAGAATCCAACCCAGTAGGCTTATAGGGAACATTGGTCCTCAAATTGGCTCAGATTGAGCAATTCAAGGTTGAAACTATGGGGGATGAAGGGAACATGCTTAGGGCTTTGTGAAAGATGGTGACAAGGGGGAATCAGATGTTCATTAATCCCATTAGGAGGTTCACTAATCGGATGTGACAAAATGTCTTATAACATAATTCCCCCTAAGGTGCAAAGTTAGAGATGATGCCTAATGACTAAAGTGCTTTACCTTGTGACAAGTCAGGATCAAGGAAAAATGATGAGCTTCATCTATTACAATACATTTACAACATGACATCTTTGTTTTATAAGGGAGGCATACCCATACTCAGCTCATAAGATAACATAACATGTACAATGATCAAATTACGCATCCACAGATGCAATTGGTGAACCGATGACTAGATGATTGTTTATATGATCACGACCATCATACTTTTTTATCTTTGTATAAATCCCAAAATCGTAGCCTGGATGAATGAAACTAGATCTACGGTCTTCTATATTGTTCGCACAACCAACAAATGTATTAGTCTAACCATGTGAATCCATGAGCTAGAGTCGAACATGGTAGACACCATTTGATTACCATCTAATGATGTAAATCATTAACAGATGTGAGAGAAACCACTGATGATGTTAATGGATCTCAAGGTACTATAGTACAATCTATATGGTGTGAATAAATGAGTTGGTGTTGAACAACATATAAAACCTTTCGGTCGAAGGCCATTGATGTAAAATTGTCACCGAGAGAAAGGAAGATTCCCATTAATGTATGATAACACCAATATACCAAAGGGGTGTTTCTAAGTCAACTTCCTAGATGATGTGTTGATGTCGATATGAAGCAACCCATTGTAGGAGGGCTTGATGTATCCCCCATCAATGACACTCAACAGGTATCATGATTGAGATGGAATGATTAGAATGATGCTGACATGGAGCTAGATCAGGAAAGGGGGGTATGAAATGAAGGCTTAAGTGTATTGTAGCAGAGATTAACTGAATGACTTCTCTTGAGCACATCGATGACAATGAATGGAGTTGGCATCATTGACCCAAAACCAAAATGGAGGCTCTGAAAATGGTATGATAACCAAAAGAAAAATAGATTACCCAACCAAATAACCATAGAGATGAAGTGGAAGAGTGTTGTGTTCAAGAGAGACTCACTCCAATTAGCAAAATTGAATCCCTTGTTTCCCTAATTTCCCCAACCATATTTGTCAATAACTATTTATCTTTTAACAATATTGAGGAGGTTATCTGTAAGTTCATCCTTCAAATGAATCCCTCCAAGTATATCTAACAAACCCTGAGAGTTAGTGGTTTGGCCCTTGTTATAGACATATTTCGACACTACAACCCCAATCTCATATTTCCATAAACCAAGGGCTTCTAAGCCCCTAAAAGTGTTTTTTCATACCCTAAAGGAGCAAGGTCAGCTGATTACATCATCTTCTAGAAGTTCTCCGTGAACAATTACTCAGAACTAGTCAAAACAGGACCATACAGACTTCTCAATGCTAAGGGTGTGATGCATCTCACCTGCCACATGAAAAAATTGTGATGCATACTGAAATGCCCTTCTGTAGTGTGCAATGATCAAGAGTAGACAACTGGCAGAGGCAGTTGGATAGGTGGAAACCCAGAGAATCTTCTAGAAACTACCCATTTGACACTTGCCTTTCTGAATTTTCCCAGGGATGAGTAAGAGATCATGAAATCTCCAAGTGGAACCAAGAAATATCAGAGATATGACACTAATCAAAATCCTAGAAGTTGACTCACCCACCTGCAAACATCTATATATGGATCCCTCATCCTAGAGATCCAGAGGTTGGAATTTTGTATCTTGTAAGGAAGTGTTGTTGGTCTCTCTGTGGAACATCATAGTGTTGGGTGGTCTAGCTTTTCATGAGGTGAAGAGGGCTTTCATGCTGGGAGGATGGCGCTGAGTCAAATCAATGGGTTCTAATCCTCTCTTCTACTACTTCTATCAATAAATCTATTTGGGTTTTCCTCCATATTCTTGTATATCTCTGAATCTTGTATTGACATATGCATTTGTATGGTTAATATATATTTGATCCTATATTGTTTATGATTATAGATCTCTATGCTTTTATGGTGTTATGATGCTTTGACTCTATAGGTGTTCTTTGAAGTGGGACAAGTGAGGAAGAAGTGGCAAAGATCTATCAAAGGGGAGAGGAAACAAGTAAGGAGCCAAGTGAAAGACTGAGGTTGGTACTCTCTGCTTCTCTCTCTCTCATAAAGGAAAACAAAAGTGACTTTAGTTTCTTTGTTTCTAAGATAGCTACCCGTCTTAGTGGGACTAGCAGCTATATATGGACACTAGTTTTACCGATAACAAAATGGTGACTCCACTAGGGAGCAAATAGCTTGTTTGCTTGTTTCTAGTTTGTTTTCTTTATAAACTATAGACGGAGCCTGAAGTTAAGCCAGCTAACCTTTGAACTGCATTTGCTATGCAACTACAAAGTAGATCAATGCTGCTTCAGTCAATCTCCAAGTTAGTTTATGAATTAAATATCTGACTTGTAAACATCCTAAGTGCCCTGGTGGTAGCTCAAGTAAACTCATTAGATCAGCCCCTATGCTTTGTATATACAGACTATCATTAGCTCAGCCTAAATCCCTGAACTAAGCTGCAAACTGTTAGCAAAAACCAAGCCCGGTCTCATCCCTAGAACATCGCACTATCTCCCTTTGATATTCTGGATGCATCGCACCTCCCCTATGCTATAGGTGAGATGCATCCCTGTTTCCTTGTGTTACAGGTGCAATGATTAGATAAGACTGTTTCTACCTCCATATTTTGGTTTTTTCTTCATTTTCTTCAGCTTTATTCAATATTTTTTATGTTTGTGATTAGTATATCACTGTTGAAACTCCCTTCCTTCACATTATTCAACCTCCATTGTATAAATAATTGTGAATGCTTTTATGTATTTTTCGCCATTTACAATTCTCCTTTGCAAACAATAGCTTAATTGAACTGTCGTCTTTTGATTTGAAAGTGTTGCAAGTGTCGTTTTCAGTAAAAGAAAAGAGTCTTCCTCTTTTTGATAGTCAATTACACTTTTTCTCTTGTATTTGATTTGAATTAATAGTATTTCAAGTGTCGAAAGCAGTTTTCAATTCAAAATCACAAAGTGTCGTCTTAGTCTTCCTTTCATTTTTTGAAAAGAAAATTGTTAGTATTGTTGCTTTGAAAGCAAGATAGTTCAGATCTGTACATAGCATTCTTTTTGTCATTCACACATTAAGAAAGTGGAAAACAAATACATGCATGTGCATTTACAATTAGACTGCTTGTGGAAATTGATTTAGGACAGTGCATCTTAGTTTGTGCTCTCTACTCTATGTTGAAAGAATTTCACTTCTCTTTCCTTAGTAGCTAGGATTTTCATTGCAAAAAGAGAAATAAACGACTGTTTATCATCTTAGATTGCACATTTAGGAATTGTATATCTACATCACGTGGTGAGCCTTCAACACAAACTTCTTAAGAAAGATCAACTGTAAAATAAATTTCAATGAACATAAAAATGCTTTGGAACCTAACGCACAACATTTAGAAGTCTAGGCTAGAGACGAATTTTGGCATCGTAAAACCTAGTAACTATTGCTTTCATCATAGGTTGGGCGATTCCTCCTATTTGAGACGACAAGTGCTAGTATGGACTTGTGCTCCCATGTACCGTCGAGTATATATTGGGAGACCACAATAGGCTATATCCTTTATCCTTAGGAAGCCGTGTCTGCTGCCTTATCAATCGCAATGCATTGAACACAACATTTGGGAAGATTGACTGCCATATCGTAAAAATTATTCTGCAATTTTGCGATTGGTTTGGTAATCCCTCTGTCTAGATTTCCATAGGAGTCATTTTCATTCCTTTTCAGACTCCTTAAAAGAAAAGGTCCATCTGAGCAGTTGTCACTTCAGGCTCATTAAAAATCGAAGGTGACTAGAGTCATCTTTAGCTTTTTCTCGACTCTTAAAAATTGAAAAAGCAAGTTGTGTCAAAGTGTCATAAAATTCATTTTATTCGAAATAACATTTTCCCCTTTTTATTTTTAATTGAACAAGTAATCCGCAATTGTGGAAGAAAGTTAACCAAATCCCTGTCATTCGTAGAGAATAACAATTCAACTGTCTTTACTCTGGAAACGAAACCATTACGGGCCAAGAAAACTCATTTAACTGGGTCAAAGTATCCTGGTTTGCTTGAAACTTGTGTTTCGACATCCTTAGAGACTCCAGTTACTCCAACTATTTCTATTATCCCTGCCTCTACAGAGGAAGTTCTACAGTTAGAAGAGGACATTAGAACTAATCCTAGTGTAATGGTAAACACTTATATTCCTGAGCCAGCTCCATCTAGGGTTAATTCGGAAGGTGTCACCCATCCAACATATGTTGTTGTAGAGTCTACACCTTCTTCGGCACCAGATATATTTTACGAACCTGACGGTCTACCTCTTCCACCTAGACTAATTTATATGGAAGCGATTATGGAGGATCTTTAATCCAGTACCCCATTGCATTTTGGAACTGGGATCCACCTATATCCTTCTATGACAGAATTTAGTCATCCTTCATCGCAAGTTCCTGTAGAATCTCTAGGAAATATTTTGGATAGACTCGATATGTCTGAACAACCATTGACATCTAGGACTATGTCATCTAACACATCAATAGCATAACCTCCTTCCGCCACTCCGACAATGTTTTCTGGTATACCGTATGTCCCAACTAGCTCTCAACCACTAGATGAAGTCCACCCAAGGATTGTTTCGACAATATGGTCGGTTCCCGTTTGTTCGTCCGGAATAATATCTGGAATTTCTTATGTTGAGCCTTAGCAAGTTGATCCTTCGCAATAGTATCAATTTGGGCAGTCCAGTCTATAGAAGCCAATCTTTCCTTTGAACATTGGATTTCCGCCATATGGGAGGCAATATGCCCTTTCATTGTTCCCTCCAGGAGAACAACCATATGAAAGTTCACAATAGAATTCGGGTCAAGTTGGAGTCACATCCAGTGGTTGGGTGCCAATACTGCCTCAACAACCAAGAGTTGTATATTCAATGCAACCAAATCTACCTGTGTCGAATATCCCCACTATGTTGGCTATTGTGACGGTGTCGCAAGTATAATCGTTTCTTGTTGTATGTCAACCTCAAGTATCTCAGGTCGTAATACAAAAACCTCTTGTCTCCATGACACAACCACAATCGTCGATTAGTGGCTCCTTAACTAGAGCGACTCAGGCTCAAATGGGTACTATCACCCCTCATATTGGTCAAACATCCAGTATTGGACAACAACAAATGGCTTCACAACCATGGCTGGCGCAATATCAAAAACTACAATTCCAACAAGCTTATCGAGGATCTAAGCAAAAAAACTTTGCAGGACATAGGAAATTGTATATTCAAAATAGTCACTATCAATCATATCATAATGGTTATGCCCATCAACCTTATCAAAGTCATCAGCATCAAATACATTATGCTGGTATGTAAAGACCCACTGCTTAGGCGATCCCATCCTATCCTGGGTATGCTTCGCCAAACCTGAATCAACAGTTGCCTTTTGTAGCAACTTTAGACTTACCAAATCTGAATCGGCTAACGAATGATCCAATTTCTTATGCCCCTTGGTGGCTAGTGATTCCTCATAAACTTTTGTCAGCTATTCCTAAACTCAATCAAAATCTGAGTGAAGATCCATCGAATCATGTGATGACCTTTCATCTGTGGTGTTCATCCAACACTCTCAATGATGATTCGATTAGGCTTCACCTTTTTCAACGAACGTTAACTGGTCCAGCAGCAAAATAGTACATCGAATTTCTTAGAGCTTCATTTGATAACTTTAGCGCCCTTGCCACCACCTTTTTAACCCATTTTTAGTTACCAATAAGGTATGAAATAGGAACGGAGCTTCTTACAAATTTCAAGCAAAGGACAGCCACTCACATATCTGATCATATTCATGAGTGGTAACATCATCGTCGAATTGTGAAAACATATGTTCCTGATCAACTACTAGCTAAATGGTTTATTAAGTCATTGTTACCTTCTATTACAAAAGATGTGGCTAAAGGGGGGGTTGTCACTGAAGAGCAAGTCATCGCTCATGCGCAATATCTAGACTTGATCTATACTCAGTCTAGCATGCTCTATGACAAGATCCCTGATACTCCTAGACTAGAGTTTGGCGTTCCTCTTCCTCCTAAATCAAACAAAGAATCTCATGCCAATGATGGCGTCATAGGCACGACCAGCATGAAAACTGAAAATGCTACGTCTAAGAAAGCCCGTATGGTTTCTAGTCCAAATGAAAATGAAGAACTTTTTTCCTCAGAGGTTAATGTCATGTCAACCGACAAAGGCAAAGAACCGAAGCAACCAGGGTGCAAGAAGAAAGGGAAAAGCAAAAAGAAGAAACATGATGATTTGTCTCCTGAAAAATCTTCTACAAACCCCTCTGGGCAAAAGAATCCAGGTCATCCATGTTTTATATGTGATGAGGGTCATTGGACAAAAGATTGTCCACATAAATTTGAGATTAAGAAGTTCTTCAAAAACTCAAAAACCTCAATGGTATTGATAGATCTGTTTCCAAACCTAGAAACCAATCTAGTTGCTAGCAACAATGCTTCCCCATCCCAAGTGCTTATGTTGTCCATTTTAAAACAGCCAAATGATGCTTTAATATTGACAAGGAATAAAGATTATGGGAATCCACAACTGTTGAACAACAAGGCTACTGATCAACCTAGTAGTTCGATAACAACTTCGACCGAAGTTGTGCCACCCATCATTCCTCAACTAACAGTAAAGCCACCAAAGGGAGTACTACACAAATCGACATTTAATCCTTGTGCCAGAACAGCACATAATTACAATATAGTAGAGGACTTGGCCCAATTTCCATCCGCTATGTCAACAGTTGAAGTACTGCAAAATTTCCCCTCCCAAAAGCAGGCTCTATTATTAGCAATAGGTGGGATTGACCCAGCAGATTCCAATCTTATGGCCTTTAATCATAAAGGATATGAACCTCAATTACTAGCTCAACTCGCTTTGCTCATTCAAGTGAAAGCCCTCAACAAAATTGTTCATCGAACAATTATTGATGAGGGGCCATCTACATGTATTATGTCAATGAGTTGCTGGAGAACTTTAGGCTCACCACCCTTGTCGCCATCAATAACGATGATAAAATCATTCGATGGATGGACATACACCCCGTACAATATTTTAAGTAACTTGCAAGTTGAATTGGGGGGCAAAATGGTAGAAATTGATGTTGAAGTCATCAATGGAAACCTCAATTACAACATCCTACTGGGAAGGCCCTGGATTTATGCTATGGCCATTGTTGTGTCAACATACTTTAGAAAGATTGCATTTCCTTTTCAATGAGGAATTACAATCGTCGACCAACAAACCTTTCTCCCCAATAGTTCACAAGTTACGGAAAGCATCCTGATGATCCATAGAAGCTCTCAATCGCTTCAAAATTTAGAGTAGGCCTGCTAAAAGACTCTACATTGATGGGTACTTTTGCCTTACCACCTCCAAACAATCAGGCAGAAGTGGTCACAGTGGGAACCTGCAATATGGTATCTTTTATTTAGAGGACTTCCGAACATGATGTTAGCATGGATCATCGCCAGGTATTGCCTCCAAGCCACATAGAAATATTGTAGCAATCAATGTTCTTGGCCTGGGTGGCAAACCAAAATCAACACTCATTGAGCGTTTGGGTAGATAGGTCTAAGGAATATGGTAACTCTTTAGATCCTTAGTCACATGTACATTCTACATATGAAGGAATTGTTCAGTCAATGATGATAGGAGAGGCACCATGGGAAGATTACCACCATCTTTCCCATTTTTCTGGATTACAATGAAGATTGTTCCAGTGACCTTAATCATCCTTCAGGTTTTGATTTCCTATCAAATACTGTAAATACGGTGGACTTCGAGTGAAATCTATCCAATATTGAAGAAACTATCGCCATAAATATCTCGATCAAACTAGATGTTGTAGAGAATATTCATGTCGGCAAATCTTGTTCTTCATCAGAACTGGAAGTATATTACACTCTCTTTCGCGAGTTTAGATATGTCTTTGCATGGTCATATGAAGAAATGTTAGGCATTGACTCGAGCATAGTTGAACAAGAAATCAAGATGTATCCAGATGTCAAAACGGTACGACAATGGCTTTGGTAGGTGCACCCGAAGAAATCTGCTACCATTAAGGTAGAAGTTGAAAAATATTTACATGCTGGTTTCATTTACTTGGTTCCTCTAACTGATTGGGTATCGAATATTGTTCCTGTGATGAAAAAGCAAGGAACAATTAGAGTGTGCATCAATTACAGGGATGTAAATCAAGCTTGTCCAAAGGACAACTACCCTACACCCTTCAATCGACCAGATAATTGATGAATGCACCAGATGCAAAATATTTTCATTTATGGATGGATTTTCCTGGTATAATCAAATAAATATCCGCCCACAGGACCTGTCGAAGACTACATTTATTTGTTCATGGGGCACGTTTGCGTACTGTAAGCTACCTTTTGGTTTAAAGAAAGCAAGGGAAACTTTTCAGAGGGCTATCAATTATGCCTTCCATGACATCAAGAACATCGTTCAACCATATCTCGATGATCTTCTGGCTCATTCGCGAAAGCGGACTAATCATCCGCAGCATTTGAGAGCTATATTTCTACATTGTCAACACTACAAGATACGACTCAATCCACACAAGTGTGTGTTTTGTGTCGGTTCTGGTCTTTTACTTGGCTTTGTGGTTTCAAAGGACGAGATTCATCTTGACCCATGTAAGGTTTAGGAAATCATTGATATGCCTCCATCTTCAAGTTTGCTCTAGATTCAGAAACTCCAAGGGAAAGAAAACTTTCTAAGTAGGTTCATTCCAAATTATGCTGAACTTGCCAAAGGTTATACACGCCTTTTGAAAAAAGAAGTGCCCTTCAATTGGGATCAGGTTGTGCAAGCTTCCTTTGATGCTCTAAAGGAATCACCTAGTAAAAGTATCATTAATGTACGCTCCTGACTATCAAAAGGACTTTAACCTGTATTTGGCTGCGGTAGATACAACCATAGCAATGGTTTTAGTTCAAGAAGGCGATAGAATCGAACATCCTGTCTATTATTTAAGTTGAAACTTAAATGATATGGAAAGCAAGTACTCCTATTGTTGAAAAGATAGCTCTTGCAACTGTTCAAGAAGTACAAAGATTTCAACACTATATCCTCTTTCCCAAAACTACCATTTCGTCAGATTGCAACCCAATGACTTAGATTCTGTCACGTCAGTTGCTTGGGGGCAAATATTTGAAATGGATAGCTATTTTGCAAGATTTTGATATGGAATTCATAAAATCCAAATCAAAGAAATCTCTGGTTTTCGCGAAGTTACTATGCGACTTCCCATTGTCGTCCAATGATTCAACATCCAAAGCATCAATCATGGATGAATATTTGTTTCTGATATCGTCGAGAGACCCGTGGTATGGAGATATAATGATCTATCTCCAATCCCAAACATATAGGCCTAATACCTCTCGCTCAAAACAACAATGTACTTGATACCAAGCAAAAGACTACATGATCGTCAGTGATACACTTTACCGTCGTGGTATCGATACAGCTCTACGAAGGTGCCTCACCCATGAGGAGGCCGAAAAAGTCTTGAATGATTTTCATTTAGGCGTGTGTGGGGGGCATCAATCTGGTTACGCTATGGCACAAAATATTTTACGAGCAGGTTAGTTCTGGCCAACAATGTTCAAAGATTGCATAACCGCAGTAAGAATTTTCCATGCTTGTCAAATCCTCGATCGCAAAACAAGAATACCACCTGCACCTCTGCATGCTGTTGGGACATTCACCAAATGGGGCATAGATTTCATGACATGTAACCCCACCTCGGCCGGGGGGCATGGCTGCATTATAGTCACAGTTGACTATTTTATGAAATGGGTCGAAGCAATGCCTACATTAAACAACAACGATGAAACAACTTCTCTTTTCTTTTTCAATCATGTAGTATCCAGATTTGGTGTTCCACAAGCTATAGTCACAGATCCTAGATCACATTTCCACAATCACACGATGGTTGAATTGGCTGCCAAATTAGGACTGTCCCACGACAACTCTACTTTGTATTATCCGCAAGCTAATAGGCAAATTGAGGCAATCAACAAAGTCCTGAAGTGCATGTTGTAAGGATGATTGGAGTCCATAAATGGAGTTGGCACTTAATCCTATACTTGGCCTTGTGGGCATACCGGACATTGGTAAGAAATGCAACCAGATTTACACCCTTCTAACTGGTGTATGGCCTAGAAGCAGTCTTACCAGTTCAGTGTGAAATTTCATCTCTTAAGCTCGCAGTCGACCATCTCCCTGGAATTTCAGAGGAAGAGCCTCGTTTCTAGGAATTAATCCAACTGGATGAAACCCTTCATGACGCCATCTTGCCTAACGAAGCACATAAGAAATGAGTCAAGGCGCAATTTGACAAGAATGTCAAACCCCGTGTCTTCTCAGAAGGTGACTTGGTCTTACTTTACGATCAGGAATCTGATAAATTGGGAGAAGGTAAGTTCCAGTCTTTGTGGATGGGTCCCTATATTGTTAACGTTGTATTAGCAAAAGGAGCCTATGAGCTAGTAGATTACAATGGGATTCCACTATCGCAACCCCGAAACAGGTTGTACCTTAAGCGTTACTATGCTTCACTAAGCGCAATAATCTCTTCATATGCTTTTGTTACATTTTTGTTTTCGTTAAGAGTGATTGTCTTGGTTAGGTAATCCATTTTTTCATTTGTTGCAAATTTCGAACCTATTGGAATCATTTTTTTCATACGCCAATGGAGCGAGTCGTAGTACGCGGAACCTATCTTCTGCAGCCTAGGCCATCTTTGATCCAAGTGGTGAGTTAGTGAGTTTCAGAGGGGTGTGTATTGGTTGGTCCATGAAGAACATCATTGAATATATCATGTTGATAGAGCTCCTCTCTGATGCCATCACGCATGGCATACATCGACTTGTCGTCAGGGTAGACTCGTAGCTTGTCATTCTACAACTTACCGGCATCTATTTCGTTTGGAATCTAGCAATCTATCGTATGTTCCTAAGGGTCAAGATTTTGGAAAGGTAGTTTGATTCTATTTAATATCAACACATTTCTAGAAACTTAAACATAGTAACTGATTCATTAGAAAACTATGTGTTAGATAGACATTTGCAACATTTACAAAGGAAGAGCATTTCATCAAGATTTGCATCAGGATCATATAACTTAACCAAAATAGAGCTCTGAAAATAAAAAAATATATATAGCTATTTATAATTTTTGACATAATGTTTTGTGTCCAGGAAAAGATTAGGCATATGACCCAAAAACTCAAAAATGCAAGGAAGCACCCTAGACTAATGGTGTTGGTGATAACAAGTCACCGCCTATGCAATCATGTGTAAGAGTCTAGTCCATCAGCTCAGCACGCCAGTGGTATGGCACCATAACCTTAGAGGTAACTTGTCGGTCCTCACATCCTGAATACCAATGGTGAGACCCTCAATCTGATCCTGCAATACTGCAAGGGTCTCAGCTACATCTAGATCGCAAAGGACAGCCCTCCCTAGAGCCTCTCCTGCTGGAACGACAACTGCTACCCTCGGGCTCACTGCTAGTCGCACTGGTCCAATATCTGCATGAACACATGAGTTTTGATTAGTCTTGATAAACATTTAAAAAACACAAGAACATTATAAAAGCAATAAATAGAGACATGATCAAAGATTTTTACCTATGACACCCCATTGCTCGCCAGCCGACAGCACCAAATCTGGGTCACCCCAGAAATCCATCCCGGCATATGGATACTCGGCATAAACAATCTGCTAATGGTTGAACCACTTGAATAATGCATCAGAGAATGAAACTTGTGATTGACCAGCATGTTTGGTCATAAGGTCAACCCATCTCTGCATCCGTGGCTTAATTGGTGGTGGCAGACTGAGTGAAATGTATTGTGGCTACATCAGTGGGATCTTCTCCAAGTAAAAAGTGGCCAGAATAGAACCATAACCAAAGTTCTTGGATCTTCCATTTTTCACCTTGGTAATTTGTTCTTTTATCACCAGAAGTACTACATCACACCAGTTGAATACCTTTGGTTCAAGGCATTCCAAGGCATACTGCATATAGGACCTATTGGACAAGTGAAGAGTCGCGCTGCCAGCCAATCTAGCAAAGCTAAATAAGATAGTCCCTAAGAACTGGTCAGTGACATCTCTAATACTGATCTTACCATCCCTGCTTGGCTGAGATCCATTTGTACAGTATCAACGAATATAATCCCTCACGGATTCGCCCCCACAAGTGGAACATGATAGTGACAGAGGGGCACCACTCCTCGATAAACCAGTCAACAAGTAGATATCCTCAATAGTCAAAGGGATGGATTTACCTCTAATCTGGAACACTTAGTTGGTAGGATCTGATGTATCAAGGAAATATTGCAACAAGTTGATTTTTTGCCTCATGCTAGATATATGGAAGAACTTGAGCAAGCCACATTTCTGCAATGCAATTACCATACTCGGATCATGTAAGGAAACCATGTCCTCTTCTTCATACTCGTGTTGATGCCATGTAATGACCATCTTGCTCCAATGAATCTCTAAAAGACAAACAAGAATAATTAGGATCTTGATTAAGCAAAAAACAAGCAAAATTTCCATGAAAAATCAGTGCAAAAACTTTCCTCCTTGTGCCCATCACATACGAGCTGTGTACTGGGTGAGATGCATACTAACTGGCCAATGGCCAGCCTAGTACGCATCGCACCTTTCGATGTATACTAGGTGCGATGGGGAGAGAACGAATTGTTCAAACCCCAGAGGCCCAGAAAAGCAGGAAAACATGCTCAGAATTTAGAAAGGAAAGAATGCAATTGAAGAGCTCAATTTTAGCTCCTACCTAGTCCAGATGGCACTGAAAATCGTCCACAGAATCTCCCAAAATTAGCTGATGAAAATCGAGATGGAAATGCACCTCTAGAGCTCGAACAATCCCAAATTTGAATGAAATGGTAAAATGAGAGGTAAGAACTACTTTTATGTTCTTACTCACATAATTCAAGTAAGGTGTTAGTTTTTTAACTCATTTTCCAAGCATGTATGTACATTTCTAATCATTTTGGTGGAGCAGTTGAATAGGTAGTACGACCATCAAAAGAACATAGTGTTAATGGTGAATCGAACATCTTTGACTATTATCATGAGCAGTTTTACGCGAAGTTCAAGCTCATTAAAAAATAAACCTATCAATGAGAATATGTTCCACCAGAGTTTAAGCTCATTAAAAAATGAACCCACCTTTGGTAAATAACCATTGCGATCGCATTATTATCATCTTTTGCACCTTGGTCGTGTTCTTACCATCACCTCCAGTATTTTTTAGCCAATGATATGCCTCCATTTGATTGTTTACCCCTTTTTGAGGAACAACTACGACGAGTGATTCTATTAGCCACCTTCTTTACACTATCATGATTGAAAAGTTCCAAACCTTACCTGGGACCAACTTTTATTTGAAAACATCACTCCTTCCTCAAAAAACAAGTCCCCTTTAAGCTCTTTTCATCTAACTCATAAAATATGAAAAGATTGCCAAGCAATTGACCTCTCCAACTCATTAAAGTGATTGGAAGTGCCATCCTTCCTCTAGATTTTAATATTTTTATACCTGAGGGATCATTGCACAAAAACATCGAGCGGTTGTCTTGTTCAGGTCGTTAAAACTATTGAAAAGTCATCCCTTTCATATTATTTTATACTTTTTCAAACTTAAGGGATTATATTGCGAAAAAAGTATTACTGGAGTTTCCTTTCTGTCTGTTTTCATACTCTCTAAAATTGAAAAGGACCAAGTTTTCTTTGTCGTTAAACTCGTTAAAACAATAGCGATGAACTTGTCCATGCAGACAAGAGCGAGTTTCACTGTCACTAGGTTCATTAAAACATAGCGATGAGTTTGCCCAAAGGGCAAACTATAGAACAAGCAGATGTTATCCTCCTCAAGCTTGACAAAAATAAAGAGGTGCTGGTCAGAAATGACTAGGGAAAAATTGGGAAGAAAACTTGAAGAAACTTTATTGGTAGCAGGTTGCTCTTGAACATGACACTTTCACCCCATCACCATGATTGAGTTGGGTTGTATTATTCCGTTCACCAGTCATATCACCATTGGTACTCTGTACCATCCATTTATGGGGTTAACGCTACCAATCCATTTCAGTGTCGCTGATATGTTCAAGAGAAGTTGCTCAGAGAATTCACCAACCCATCTTATGTCTCATCCACTGCAGTACCTTCATGCTTCATTCTTTCATGACTACCACCCTGAAACTTGTATCATCAGATTGTTTTCATCTCCAAAAAATCATTTTCTTTATTTTCTGTCGTAGATGTGGGATTCATTAAGGCGCTCCTACGTCAGGTCACTTCTTGTCGACATCAGCTCATTATCAAAGAAATTGACTTAGGAGAAACCCTTTCAGTAATTTGAAGCTTGCATGCCTCAATGGCAAGTTTCTCACTTCCGAGACAAGTTTACATCAATGACCTTCAACCGAAAGATTTTGCGTGGTGTTTGACGTCAAGTCCCATATTCACACCACATGAATTGTATTGCAGTACCTTGAGGGTCATTATCATTATCGGTGATTCCTCTCACTCCTGTTAATAGCTTACATCATTGGCTGATAATCAGGTGTTGTCTTTCCATGTTCAACTTCAGAACATCTTTTCACATGGATCGACTTGTACTTTGAGCGAAGATTGAATGAGTTTGAAGACCTCAGATCTAGTTTCATCCATCCAAGCTGCGATATATTCAAGAAAATTAAGACATCAAATGTATATCATAGTTGCACAGATAATTATCCAAGCCAAACGATGATGGCTCTACCCGAATCATCAGTCTGTCACACAGACAGTGGTCTGTGATATGCACATGAAAATGAATTTATAAAGTTGAGCATGGGAATGCCCGCCTCAACTAGATCATGAAAATATTATGAAGATAATGTATTGTATCGTATCTTATTACAGGTCACCTTTTAGTTTGAAAAACCTTGGATCCTCATGATAAAGCATTTCACCCGACATCAGAATATTTACGACCTCATGCTTTAGGGGGAAACTCTTATAGATGTATTTGGGCACCGCAACCCCAATCTCATATGTCCATAAACCAAGGGCTTCTAAGCCCCTAAAAGTGTTGTTTCATACCCTAAAGGAGCAAGGTCATCTGATAACATCATCTCCCAGAAGTTCTCCCTGAAAAACTACTCAGAATTGGTCAAAACAGGACCATACAGACTGCTCAGTGCTAAGGGTGTGATGCATCTCACCTGCCACATGCAAAAAGTGTGATGCATACTGAAAAACCCTTTTGTAGGGTGTGATGAGCGAGAGTAGACAAATGGCAGAGGCAGTTGGCTAGGTGGAAACCCAGAGAATCTTCTAGAACCTACCCATTTGACACTTGCCTCTCTGAATTCGCCTAAGGATGAGTAAGAGATCCTGAAATCTCCAAGTGGAACCAAGAATTATCAGAGAGATGATACTAATCAAAATCCCAGAAGCTAACTCACCCACCTGTAAACATCTATATATGGATCCCTCATCTTAGAGATCCAGAGGCTGCAATTTTGTATCTTGTAAGGAAGTGTTGTTGGCTTCTCTGTGGAACATCATAATGTTGGGTGATCTAGCTTTTCATGAGGTGAAGAGGGCTTTAATGATGGGAGGATGGTGCTGGGTTAGATCAATGGGTTTTAATCCTCTCTTCTACTACTTCTATCAATAAAGCTATTTGGGTTTTCCTCCATATTCTTGTATATATTTGAATCTTTTATTGATATATGCATTTGTATGGTTAATATATATCTAATCCTATGTTGTTTATGATTATAGATCTCTATGCTTTGATGGTATTATTCTGCTTTGACTCTACAGGTGTTCTTTGAAGCAAGACAAGTGAGGAAGGAGTGGCAAAGATCTGTCAAAGGGGAGAGGAAACAAGCAAGGAGCTAAGCGAATGACTGAGGTTGGTACTCTTTGCTTCTCTCTCATCTATATCTCATAAAGGAAAACACAAGTGACTTTAGTTTCTTTGTTACTAAGATAGCTACCCATCTTAGTGGGACTACCAGCTTTGAATGGACACTATTTTTCCTGATAACAGCCTTTTCATGATCGACGATTCCATCATTGTTTGATGCTTTTACAAGTCTAGCGAGGGTAAAATTCGGTGTTTTTTTTATGTTTAGAGAATTTGTAAAAGAGGCGAATAATAAAATTCCAAATATCCATTTTTGTAGGTAGTCCCCTAGGTTCGAAGAGGTAGCAAGCAATACCCAAGGGAGCCTCTTAGCTATGTTCGACTAAGGTATTCATTTTTTGCAGTTAGTCTATCTCAATTTGAAAAAGGGTTAAACTTATACTGAGTAGACGTATTTTCATTTACTTTTACAAGTTCGAAAAGACAAGTGCTCAAAAATATTTTCATATCTTGGGAGTTTGAATATAGCTTAAAGAAGGCTACTCTAGGAGGAATGAGTGGTATAAATGGTAGAAACTAGTTTTGTTCATGATGGAACTTCTCAAAACATGCAAAGGTCAAGAGGCTAGCTAATAAGACCACTCATCGCAATGGTTCCTCAAGAAAGGGAAAAAAAACCAAGCGAAATCATATGATCGGTCAACTAGATGATGACAATGGAATGAAAAAATCAAGGTTCATTTGGAAAAAAATAGGGTGATAAATATGGCAATCATGAGGGATAAAATGGGAATGGTTTCATTTTTATAGAAGCTTGAAACATGGGAAACTATGCTTAAAAGTGGTTTCATTTTTACACAAGCTTGAACACATGCAAAATTATGCTTCAAATTGGTTTCATTTTTACACAAGATTAAAATAGAAGAAAATGTATGCTTGAAGTAAGTTTGCATGCCCCCATCATAATGACTCAATTTGAGGTACATGCCCCCCAAGTTTCATTTCATGCACCTAAGTAGAATACTAGGTACTAACAGGTGGATGGAATGAAGGCTCATTTACAAGATCAAGTGAAAGACTCAACTGGGAATTTACAAGATCTAATCAAAGAATCTCGAGGATCTATTTCATTTTATAATGAGCTTGATACAAGAAAGAATTGTGCTCATGAAACTTTGTTTCATTTTTAACGAGCTTGACACAAGGCAAGGAAGTCTACTCAGTGAACCTTGTTTCATTTTTTAAGGAACCTGACATAAGAATAGGAAATCTACTCCAAGGACCTTGTTTTATTTTTTAATGAGCTTGACACAATAAAAGTAACTCTGCTCCAAGTCCTTGTTTCATTTTTTAAGGAGATTGACATAAGACAAGAAACTCTACTTTGAGGACCTTGTTTCATTTTTTAAGTAGTTTGACACAAGAAAAGGAACTCGGCTCCAAGAATCTTGATCATGGCCTACACGAGGCCATGGATACCAAGAGGTTCTCATCAAATGGAATAACAATGCCCTGGAAGGGATACATATCAAAGGATCCAATGGAAATAACATACTCCAATGCCACTGGTAAATGGTTCACCATACCATCTACTAGACTATCAGCAGATGTGGGCATGGAATAGGTTGCTACATAATCAACCTGTGGGGGAGGGAGCATATACAACTTGCATATAAGGACCATTTAGAGAAGTTGGTTGATTAGGAGTCATATTAGGACAAAATAACAAAAGATGGTCAATACTCATGATTCTTCCTTCTTGCGGAAAACACATCACATGAAAGAGTGAAGAGATAAGAGCTCCCATAAAATACACATAGTCATGCCCAAGACGTAAATTAAAATCAAAAGGGCCTTTGACTACCATCACATTGATATTGGAAGTATTTCCTCCCAAAGTTATAGGCAACATTGGAAGAGTCCCTAACAACTGACTGGTTCCTTTATTAAAAGCCAATAGATTCTGAGTAACGGACACAAGATGAAAAGAACATAAATCTTTTGAAGAAGTTGAGGAAAGAATACTAACAGATGCACCTTCATCTATTATTGTGCTAGGTACGACCACATTATAAGCCTATACCACGATTTGGAAGGGCACACAAGGAGGAAGACGATATCCTATCAGTTGACTCCAATCAAATCAAGTGATCATGCTACTTAGACGGAGTGTTGTGGGCACGAGAGAACTTCCCCCTTGTGCTATGGGAATGGGAGAAATGTTCTCCATTGTTGTGGGAATGGGAGGATTTCCCCTTGTGCCATTGGAATGGGAGGAATTCACCCAAGTTCATTGGAATTTGAAGAAACGAGAAGAACATTACTGGTATGAAGTTCACTCTCTATGGGAAAGGTATGATCAAATGAAGGTGGGATCGAGTCAACCATTTTATCAACCAATGGTTGGTTAGGAATGGACTCATGGGATTCAAGTTCAGAGAGATTGAGGTTTATTGGATTCATATTTTGATTAATCACCTCATCAACTAGTGGACGATTGGGAGAAAGCTTTCAATAACCAGATGGAAGTCATCACTGCAAAGTTGTAAGGTTTTCCAACACTTTCTAGGCTTCATCCATTTAATAAAAAAGTAGAATAGGATGATTCCCTTCACATAGCTTACATGGAAATTCAGCTTTACCCTTTTTCCCATGGACCTTACTATCACTATGTAACACCCTCCTCCCACATCTACCCAAGTAACCGTTCCAAACAGGGTGAACATGAGATGAGAGGCTACAATGATCAGATTCGACCTCCTATGTGACCTTAAGGAAGTGGAATCGACAACACATCACACAAAGTCATCCAACATCAGCAACAGAACCCTCAAGAGACATGTCATCCACTCATGCAACATATCTCTGGGTCCCATGGTTGTTCCAAATCTCTTAGGCCATAGTCACTCTCATGCTATGGGAAAGGGAGCAACGAGCAACCTAAAGTCGCTCGCACAGGCTTGCTTGCTAGTGACCAAAGACCGAATTTCCAGTTCTGTGCCAGTGACCCTGGGATTTAAGCCACTTTTTCAAGTGGAGATCCCAAGCCACTAGCCATAATGGAGTGATAGCTTGAAATCAATAAAAGTAAAAGGAAACAATGATGCAAAAGAAATAATTTGAACAAGACCATAATTAGACCCCTACTAGCCATGACAGGCATTTTTTCAAACATATCAGCAACATGTAACCTATAGGTGTAAAACACAAGGTTAAGTGTAGGGATCTCATACTTATCTGAGAATTGCTATGAACCATTTTTCCCTTGTGTCATTTTCTGAATTATCATCTATTAGGTCATCGACACACTATGCATTCACGTACAAGTAAAAAAATGTTGAGAGTCATACATAGTTGTTGTCATAAAATATACAGATAACTAGTATAATAGGAACATAAATACCATAAACATATTAGCCATCAAAATCCACGTATACGTCAATACATTTACACATGGAAATTAAGGGAATGAATTTCTCATTAATGAATGCAATGATCCAACCAGACATGGGACTACCACATTCCACCTGACCATATATTAGCTAAGAAAAGTCTCTCTTTCGACAGTCACCCCCATTCCATATTCCAAGCATGAATGTGGGACTCATAGAACACGTCAAAAACACCAATCAACATGGATGCCACCAGATTTCTTTGCCTACACCATGAGGAATTTGAGTGCCTCTTAGTATCTCAAGCTTTATCGTGCATCCCATCCCAGGATCAATAGGCCCAACAGAGAGAAAATACACCTCTTAGATTTACCATATATGCCACCATTCATTAGCAAGGATTACTGGGCCCACCAAGGCACACAATCTAGCTTTACCACAACCTACAATCTAGTTAAGGTGTTACTAGGCCAATGGCTTTATGGTGATCCACAGTTTGGTTCAAGGACCACTAGTCCATGTGTTTGTCAGTTCAGAGATCCACCCCACTCAAATTTGAATCCATCTGGTCATCCCACATTAAGCAAATATGAGAAATCGATCTCATCAAAGCTATTTAGAAATGGAAAGGTTAGGTTGAATAACACCATTACACCTGGAAAAACCCATTCCATGGTAGAAACGAACCACATAGAATACCATGCATGCCAAATCTAGCAAGGAAAATACACATGCAAGTTGATACCTACAATGAAGCCTATTGTAGTTGTGTGATCCTACATTTCCTTTCTTGATGTTTGCTTCCTATTGCCTTCTTTGCCTTTCTTGCTCCAATTACAAAATTCTCCAAGATAACTGTAAGTGTCCAAGAGTATGAGAGAGAGAGAATAATGAGAGCTCTCTAAAATTGAACTTATTAAGCTTGCCAATTGATCCTCATAAGCCTTTTTATCAATGAGTCCTCTATACTATTCATTTTCCATCATTTTCCTTCAATTTCCACCTCACATGACAACTGTGATCTTTCACCTTCCTTTTCTCCTAATTTCCATTATTTTCATAAATAAATGTGCCAAAAATGCCATTTTTCCTTTCCAAAGCCTTAGCCATTTCCTTTACCAATTTCCTTAGCCATAAAGAACCAAATGAACACCCCCTAGGATGTCTTTCCCAAGATTCAACTTGGAATAAGTGTCCCATTTACCATGGTATTACATATTTTACATGGAATTTTTACCAGGCATGTTACAGATCCCTCCACCTTAGTGGAACATTGTCCTCAGTGTTCAATGATACCTTTAATCAGTAACTTCGCTGAAAACAAAACATACTAGCCATGGATTTTTATAACATAGCTCATTGTAATATTTAATGAATCACCTTCTCAAAATAAAAACAACATGACAACATGATGATATAACAACCATACTACACACTAGAGCTTCATAACACAACTCATTATGATATCTACAATAACCGCATATACACATATGCACATTTGCTAAACCAAAAAATAAGATAATATAATGTATGTATCAATCAACAAGGGAATCTAGGGGCTCACACCTCCATCCTCAAAGTAGTACCAAGATTCACCTCCTTCCCAAGAAGTTTAGAATTCACTCCAAAGTCAAATATATATCCAATGTCCAATGTTATAATCCTGTGCCAGTTGTCCTTTTAGCAAATAGTTACCGACTCATTGTTCCAGGGCACACTCCCAATGTGCATCTAATTCCATCTGACAATACTAATGACCAAAATAAAACCATCATGTCCTTCCCTTCTTTGTTACACAGTCCCTCAGGAAATCTGGTTACTCCTTCCGTGTAATCACTCACCTTCCAAGTTCCTCTTGTACCCCCATCTCGGGTAATCCATCCCTTGGAAAGGCTTTCTCGCATCAAAAGATACAAAAATCAATGCATATACCTTCCTAAAAACTATCATATTGGTCATAGCATGCTTATGGAAATCAATGGACACTATTCGGTACCAGTGCCCCATAATGGCCCTACCCAAGAATGCTTTACGAGTGCATTAATGCCTGTTTCAATTTATTTTGTTGTTGTTGCCAATTCTTACAGTCGATTTCATTCACCTAACCAAGCATTTCATTCATTCTTGTACCAAGCACATAACTTCCATTAGATTTAAAATAAATTGAAATAAGTTCACACCATACCTCATCGGTAGCTCGTCAATAAGGTACATTTGCAATCTTGTTCACTTCCTATCATGACAAGTCAAACTAAAATATTTGATGAAATGAACATGTATAAAAATATCTCATCGGGTCAGTTAAGAACATAACCATCATAGATCAAAATCATAAATCACATGTAACCATCATAAACTAGAATCATAATTTAGATGTAATCATCACATACCAAAATCATAAATCACATGCATAATAAAACTAAAATAATATATCGATACTTATCCTTTAATTGATCCTCATTTTTTAATTTGTTCTTATTTCGTACACACACCAAACAGATTACCGCACCTAACAACATGCATTTCCTTCTCCTAAACCATGTGCACACACACTTAGTGTATATCACATCCATACAATCCACACATGTCATACAACACCATGCAATACATGAACCCACACCTAACATACAATGCATACATCTACACCCAGTGTGTAGAACAACACAATACATACTCCTACATCCGGTGTATGACACAACACTTATACATACACAATGTACATCATAATACATACATCTGCACACAATGTGAGACACCAAAAAATGCATACACATACACCCGATATACAACACAACTCATACATATATACCCGATGTACAACATCACAGAATACATGTACCCACAGAGAGTATAACAAAATGAATACACATGTCATGATACCATGACTACACAATGCACATACATAGTACCTCATGCTTGCACCACAACATATATGACCTACACTCAAACCCACATGTACGCCAGTTCCACATGTAGCAAGCACCACCTACACAACTTTTACACAACATCACATGTACACAACACCACCTGCACAAAGTGTACACAACGCCATATGTACATTGAGCCATTGTAAAACATGTACACAATACCACATGTACATAGTACCACACATATGACATGTACATGACACCACTTGTACACAGCACCACATGCATGGCATGTACCAACACCACGTGCACACATTGCCACTGTTACAACATGTACATAGTGCCACATGCACACAGCACCACTTCTACAATCATGTACGCCACACCATATGTACATACCACCACATGCATAACGTGCATGCAACACCGCATTTACATAGCACTGCATATCCAACACATACATAGCATCATCTGTACACACTACTGCATATCCCACACATGAAAAGCACCATAACCATACAACATCGCATACCCATCATCAACATAGTTACATAACATCGTATATTCAATATGTACATAGCACCATCTATACCCATCACTGGATATGCAACATTCATACAACATTATCTGTACCAATACCTTGTACATAACATTGCATAAATGACATTTTCACACACTAAATATACACAACACCGCATGCACACAACATCACAAACATAACATGTAAAACATAGACAACATATGAAAAACAATAGTACCACACATCCAAAACCACATTGACTCTACCAAGCAACCTTGCTTCCAGTGTCTTATCCATGCTTGTCTTAGCATGTCGTAAACCATGTTGTTTTCATTCTGTTGATGTATCCTTCAGCATTACTTGTCATAGCATAAATATAGAAATAATAAAATCATATAAATTCATGTTCACATGATACTTACCTCATATATTTGTCATGACTACTCTTCCCACTTGATTCCTCATATCCAGGAAATTCTTCATGTCATTCGCCTGCATAAGCAATCATTCCTCCATAAGATTGATTCCTGATGACCCTGTTAAACAGTGACATAGAGACACACATATATATACATATAAATTTTAGCATTAAAAAATCATGATCCATGATGACACTGTCATACACAGCGTGAGTACATACATACACACTATGTGATTACATACTTACATGTATACATATATAAACATCAACATAATCATGATTACAACATTATTACAAGATATCAAAAGGTCAATGTTAAGAGAACTTCCTTTATTCATGCACAACATGCACAACATTGAGAACAATAATTCACAACAGAGCCAAGGTATCTGACACCTCAAAACCATTTACATTACCTTTTTGGTTACCTTGCTCATGACTTTATTGCCACCGTCCATTTACCACAATGGACACATCCAATCCAAGTGGCTGTCATAGTCTTACCTTCCATTGTGCTTACTCATGCATTGAGATTCATTCATGTCTTACATTACTTGTTGGGTACTAGAAAACTCTCCATGATCTCCATCAACTTTACTCTTTCCCAACCAATTCCCATGACTCAAAAAAATAAAATGAAAGAACAGAAACAACAATAAGAATACCATGAAAACCAAAAGCAATGCGACATTGAAACAAAGTGGTATAGTTATGCACCAGACACACACAAAATTGCAAATAGATCACAACAATCACAAAAGACCGAAAGCACAAGACTAACAACAGACACCATGACTCAATCCCCATGGTTCCCAAGGAAATCTCAATCAAAGCCTTCTTCAAAATTTCATGGAAATCTCTTGCCATGCAATCCCTTGAATCATGCTGCCATAAAAACATAGTTTTCCGTGCATAAATAAATATTAAAATACACCAGGTACCTTACCTTGTTGTGCCAAGAAATTTTCTTGAAACTAAACATATCCACGCCATCTCTCAAGGGACTCCAATTCCCTTGAAAAATCCACCTATAACTAGAGACTAGCCAACATATATGTCAAGTACATGTTCATGAATCTTGCACATATCCACATAATGTCAAACAATATTAAGGCCAAGGATATTTCATGTATGTGAAGCACTCACTCATTTTGAATTAGGGTTTCCAAACCTAACCAAAGGACTTCTTTTCCAATTCCTTCCTTTACCTTTTTACCTGGTTGCAATTGAGGCTTACTATGTATTGTCACATCACGCAACTATTAGTTATATAAACACATCCACTATTACCTTGTCATGCTACTACCAAGCATGTTTCCTGCAACTACTAACACATGTCAACCACATGTTCTAAATATCAAGGCAATCATATCTATCTATTTGAAATCAATTTTTACAAAGAATCATGTCATAATCCATAGTCAACTCATAGTCATCAGACATAATGCTACAAATGTCAACTACATTCAAGTACATATCAATTGTCTCAACACATAAATATAAGTACAACCATCTTAAAACAAGATCATTTGAACACATACTCATATTATGCAATTCATCAAACATTCAACCAACTTGCAACCATACCATGTTAAATAAATCAACTAGACAACATAATCAAATAGTCAAGTACCAAATATACTACATAATAAAACTCATACCTTAATGTATCTCAAGGGAGGCGATCTTGTCTGCACAATCAATCCAAGTTAGCACGATACAAATTCACAACATATCAACTCAAACATAAATCATGATATCCATAATCGTAACTAACTAACACATTTACATCATAACTCATACACAATCATCATTCACACATATGCAAAGCTAATCTAGATTAGTACAACACCATATCACAAATGCGTCAGCTCATAATTGAATATCACAACCATAACCATCTACATAGGTCAAACTAGGTTAACAAAATACATATAAAATCAATATATTCAATGCAGTGAACATAACCATCACGCATATGACCAATCCAAATTACAATGTCAAGAACTCAATTAAATAAACCTAAGTATCAAGTTAATAACATATAACAACAATAAACTATATATCATGCTCGTCAACAACATAAAACCTAATCTTCAAACTAACTATCATATAAAAAAAACAAGCTAACCTATAACATACTCATCAATGATATATCATATAACATAATCATCAAATTATATAACATAAAACAACAATAGCAATGCATACAACCACAAGTTACTATAATTATTGACTATCTGACACATGTGCATATAACTACACTAATGAATTAACATCTATCATGAATGTAACCATAACATCAAAAGACATGTACATAAACCTAATGTCTAATGCTACAACCTCATTATGATAATCTTTATCTCCTGCTCTATCTTAGCCAACATGCTAGCATCATAACATGCCAATATCACCCTGATGACATAAATTGCATACCATGACTTCACAAGCCATGTTTGACCTACTATTCATGCATGATTATTACGAAGACCATTCATGCATAACAACTGCATATAGACATATAACATATGAGTAACATATTATATACACCTCATTCTAGCTAAAGTCTAGTCATCAATGAATGACCATATCAACTACAAAAACCATGACCTCATGGATGAAAATAAACATTACTCTATTGTACACATTACCACATGCAACCATAAACATGCATAAGCAATGCATAATCAGCGACACATACCCATGAACACACGTAGTCGAGAATAAGTGATCAATACTTATAGCCAACCTACAAGATTGATACATGTAATCAAACATACAAGAATGCAACCTAATCTACAAGGATGTAATCAAGTGAGATATAACAATATGTAACCAATCATATACTCATGACATTGCATTCCAAAAAGTCAACACCAAGTTCCTCATGACATCCTTACTATAACCATGATCAACATTATGCAATTCAACAAGCACATGGAATGCAAGTGTAAGAGACACAAATGCAACTGGAATGCATTCATGACCAACACACAACATCCATATAGTATGAGTGGTGAACCATGCTCTGTTACCACTCTTTAACACCCTCCTTCCACATCCACCTAGGTAACCGTGCCAACCATGGTGAACATGATATGAGAGGATACTATGATTAGAGTCAACCTTCTATGTGACCTTAACAAAGTGGAATTGATGGAACATCACACACAATTATCCAACATTAGCAATAGAACCCTCAAGAGAAATGTCAACCACTCAGACAACTTGTACCTGGGTCCCACTATTGTTTTGGATCTCTTAGGCCATAGTTGCTCTCATGCTATGGGCAAGGAAGCGACCAACAACCTAGAGTTGCTTGCACATGCTTGCTTACTAGTGACCAGAGACCAAAATTGCAAGTTTTGTGCTAGCGAACCTGATATTTAAACCATTTTTCAGGCCCAAAGCCTAGGCCATTGCCCAGAATGGATTGATAGCACGAAATCATTAAAAGTATAGGGAAAGAATGATGCAAAAGCAATAGGCTGAACAAGATCATCACCAGACCTCTAATAGCATGATAGGAATTTCGTCAAACATATAATCAACATGTAACCTACATGTGTAAACAACATAATTAAGTGTAGGGATCTCATACATATATGAGAATCGCTATGAATCATTGTTTTTTCATGTCATTTGTTGCATTATCATCTATTACGCCATAGAAACATTATCCATTGATGTACAAGTAAAACAATGTTGAGATCCATACAAAGTTGTTGTCATAAAATATAAATATGACCAGTATAATAAGAAAAAAATTGCCATAAACATATCAGCCATCAAAATCCACATATACATCAATACATTTATACATGAAAATCAAGGGAATGAATTTCTTGTTAATGAATGTAATGTACCAACCAAATATGGTACTACCATGTTCCACCCGACCATAGATTTGCTGATCCAAGTATCTCTTTAGCCAATCACCCCCGTGCCATATTCCAAGCATTAATGTGGGACTCATAGAACACATCAAAAACACCAATCAACATGGATGCCACTGGAGTTCTTCACCTACACCTTAAGGAATTTGAGTTCCTTGTAGTCTCTCAGGCTTTACCATACATCTAGTGTCTGATCCAAGGATCACTAGGCTCTACACTGAGACATACTCTCCAGGATCTATCGTGCATCCCACCCTAGGATCACTAGACCCAACGGAAAGAAAATCCACCTCTTGGCTTTACCATATATCCCACCATTCACTAGCAAGGATTCCTAGGTCCACTGAGGCACACAGTCTAGCTTTACCACAACCCATAGTCTGGTTCATGGGTTACTAGGTGAGTTGATTTACCATGATCCATAGTCTAGTTCAGGGACCACTAGGCCATATGTTTGTCAGTTTAGAGATCCACTCCTCATATTCGAATCAATCCAGCCATCCCATATTAACATAATATGAGAAATGGGAAGGCTAGGCTGAAGAACACTATCACACCTAGAAAATAACCACATTCAATACCATGCATGCCTAATCTAGCAAGGAAAATACACATGAAAGTTGATACCTGCGATCAAGCTTGTTGTAGCTTCTTGATCCTACCTTTCCCTACTTGATATTTGCTTCCTCTTTCCTTATTTTCCTTTCCTTCTCCAATGCCAAAATTCTCCACAAGAACTCAAAGTGTCCAAGAGTATGAGAGAGAGAGAATAATGAGAGAGCTCTGAGATTGAATTGATTAAGCTTGCCAACTGAATATCGTCAGAAGCCTTTTGTCAATGACACCTCTATTTTCTTAATTTTCCATCATTTTCATTCAATTTCTTCCTCACATGAAACTTGTGACATTTCACCTTCATTTTCTCCTAATTTCCATTATTTTCATAAATAAATGTGCCAAAAAGGTTGTTTTTCCTTTCCGAAGCCTTAGCCATTGCCTTTTCCTTTTTCCTTTTCCATGAAAAATCACATGAACAACCCCTAGGATGTCTTTCTCAACATTCAGCTTCGAATAAGTGTCCCATAAATCGTGCTCCTACATATTTTAGATGTAATTTTTACCAGGGCTATTACACACTAGTTGAAGGTTTGTCACTAGCATGATTTCCAAAAGTTGAACACAAAGTCTAATGTGAGCCTATGGACCACGCTTCTAATATGTTGGGGATACCAAGACAACCTCTAATAAGGTGAGCACCTTTACATAACATGCAAGTGAATTTAACTTTACAGGGTTGATTGGAAGGATTCTCAACATTAGTCACATCGATAGGTATGGATGCTTGGTTTCTCTCCCCCCCCCCCGCCCTTATTTTTCTTCTTCTTAATCTTGCTTTACTTCTTCTTCTTATCCACCTTCTTACTAACTTGCATGCTTTCACCAAATGAAGAGGACTTAGACTGAACATGCGAAGAAGGTAGAGGGTCAACTTGAGGTTGATATTGTTTAGGTGGAGGAGAACCTAGTTGAGAAGAAGTTTGGAAATTTAGAACCATAGGGGTCGAAAATAACCAAATTGGAAAACCAATGGTGAATCCGGGAAGGGAAAACGTTGCCATATAAGGAGAACCAATATTTCCAAAAGAAGGAAAAGGACCAAGATTCCCTTCAAAGGGATTCCCTTGATTGATAGACTTCAGAACTATTGCCATTATTCTCAATCTAAGATCCACTAAGGTGTTTTTCCATGGGATGGATGTTACTCCGCTATCAATTAATTGATTTTATAAAATAACAACACAAAATAAAATAAAGGGGTATCTACGTATAAAGTTTTACCAATCAACCGTCAACTCCAATATACACCTTGGTGAACCAAGGACTTAACATACATGCATGCAATCTCCCCGAATGTTTTTTTTTGTGTATCACAGTATACAAGGCACCAGACTTGGTTACTTATGGATGGATAGCAACCTATAGGGGACTTCCAAAATATGCACGACGATACATGGAAGTGCAATTCGTAGTAGTGTTGTCTAATCTGTAAACGTTCAATGATATCATTCCCATATAATTATCATGCCTGGACCATCATCCAATATACTTGAAGGTACGTGGATAATGATCCTATACACTTACGTACATGGAATGGGATATCACCCCTAGGATATAATGTTGGTAAACAACGATAAATCCTACATTGAAAGACGATGGAACACATCTCTAGCCTAGACCTCTCTATGTGTTGTTAAGTTTCAAACGCTGCTTAGGTTAATTAAGATGAATTTTAAAGCTCATCTTGAATTATGTTTCAGTTTCAAGGCTTTAAACTCGATGTCACTTGAACACACCTACGATGCAACTATTATGAAAAACATAATTCTTTTCAATTTTGATGAAAGATTTCTATTGTAGGGAAGTGGTGCAATCAATGATTCAACAATCAAATATGCAGCCAACAAGAGCTTTCTAAATAGATCTTTCAATTTCACTATTCCAATTCAATTCAAAGGATTAAAAGATGTCAATCCATGCAATCTAATCTATGCACAATTCCACTGAAAACTATGCAGATGTCATCTATGGAAATTTCATTTCTAGTTGTAAAAATGAGAATTATAACTATGAAAATGTGATATATGCAAGAGAATTATTCAAAATTGACACAAGAGTACTTAAATGAAATCAAAGGTAATCTCAGATTTCATGAATAAAGGACTCAAATTCAAACTAGGTGAAAATTTCAAAAATTAAAAGAGATGACACTCAAAGGTGACTAACACTCATACCAAATTCAGACAAAATGTTTTATCCAAGGTTAGAAGTTGAAACAACTTCTGGAAACTCCTAGAAGGGGAAGCTTCCAGAATCCTGATCATTCTCTCGAATTTCTAGAATGAACGTAGGTGCAAAGAGGAGCAACCTACTGGTGACCTTTGCAGGCCACAGGGGAGAAACCTATAGGTGATTGCATCCTAGTAGGCTTACAGGGAGTGTTGTTCCTCAAACTGGCTTGGATGAATCAATTTAGGGTTGAAACTTTGGGGGATGAAGGGAACATTATTAGGGATTTTTGCAAGATGGTGACAAGGGATAATAGGATGTTGATTGATCCCATTAGGAGGCTCATTGATCGGATGTGAAAAAATGACCTATAACATCATTACTCTGGGTTATTAAATATATGCCTATTTATGCTAAATAGTAAGCGACCTGTGTCTGAAAAAACCATGGACGAAGCGAAAGGACCCATCTAACATACATCTTATTTTGGAATTAGATAACTAAATGACTGGAAGGAGTCTAACAAAAAATATGCAAATCCTATAAATCCTATTGTTTCTATGCATAAAAATGGAGTTTACTTTCTAAATACCTTGATTGACCTAAGAGAAGCCATTAACGTTATGACTGCACAAACTCAACTCATGGATTGGGAAAATTAAATTCTCCCTTTTATCTGTGAAAATTTATGAATCTACACATCAGAAATTCTATTACAATCACTGGTTTATCATCTCTTACTTGTTTTTGCATTCAAAAAGTTATCTAATTATTTTAAATAGTGATGAAAATATTGTTGTAGACTACACATACATATAGATCATGAACTGAAAAAGAACGAAACAAAAACACAAGGGAGACCATTATTTTTGGACAACTGTTTTCTGAAAAAACCAATGCGTGAAAACTGGTGCAACATATAGAGGGTTTGTATTACTAAGCAAGTAGAATCTGAGTACAACAAGTTGCCTCTCACACCGACTAAACTTTCATAGATATTATGGAAGAAAGAAAAACATACAAGGGTTTACCTCGTTCTCCAAGTCTCAACTGATCCACTAAATGGTTGACTTAGGAAAGCACTACAAAAATCCCAGCACAATCTACTCTGCGTGGGATAGCGTCTTGCCTCTAGGAGATTGCATCACTTCTATGCTAGATTGATTTGCCCTCAGAAGCTTCGACTTCAATCGTCACAGCTCAAAACATTGAACTCCCAGAAAAATCTCAAACTTCCTTCAATTGTCTTGTAATGGCACTGCAACAACCCTCTTGGCTTGCGTCAACTTTGTGTGAGCCCCTTCCTAGGTTGCGTAGGCCTCTGCGCTGCTTCTTTGATGCTATTATTGCCTCTCTTCCTACTACTCGTTGGCTTGAAACTCCCTTCCAATCCAAATCTCTGCTACTCCCCTCTGAATAAAATAAAACACTTTTCCAATTTTCTCAGCAAACCTCACCCCAAAAAAAATCGAACTAACTAATCTCTCAAGTGTATCTCCAACTCACCCTTAATCCTCCTCTTATAATTTTCTTGTTGATGAATCAACGGTCGAGATTAAGTCCCTAATCAATGGCTATGATTAAAACAAACTTGATCCTCACCTATTAGAAGTTTCTCACCCATATTTCTATTAATACCCATTAATATTTTAATTTTCTTAAGTTTATACTTAGGAATCCATTAAAAATATTAATTATTTTAATAGCTATTGACCTGGGTGGAATTTGTCCAAATGATTCCTAGGTCTTGGATATCTTATATATTCTATCCCCTCCACAAAATTTCAGAACTAAATCACATCTGATGCTACCCCAAAATCAACACTCCCTTTTAGCGAGGAAGGTGCTCTAGCAACACTTCCCATTAGAAGCATCACACTGATCTATGGCATTGGTCGTTTGTGTTTCTACCCTTCATCCACTGCACTGATGCACCTTGTACTACTACCCATGACACTACCACTATTACATTTCTACTTCATCTCCCTCTCAAAATGCTGCATCATGCTTCCCATAACAATGCCACTATTGGTTGTTGCACTGCAACTCAGTTACTGAGAAGTAAGTAACTGAAAAATTACCTAAAATCTAACATGTTGTTTAGTATGGATGCCTCATGATGTTGAAGCTACCTCCGCTACTACTGCGTTGTTGCAATCTGATTTGTGCCTCTCGCATTGCTACAACATCCGTTGCATTGCTTTAGACTTTTTCACTTTAGCTCGACCATTGTTTCTCCATCACATCTTGCACCAATTGACACCCATCATTTTTCTACTATCATTAAGGGGTCCTATGGCGATATATGATCCAAGAGTTTGGGCACCTCAAGGATCCCGCCCCATTATGTAGTCCTCTCAACTATAGCTCTGTGTTTCCCGACCTCTTCTCTAGAGGCGCATGAGTACTCATGGCACAATCTTTGTCCTTACCTTCCCTATCAGCTTTCGTTGGAGTAGCCTTCAAGTCAGGAGCCTCCTCCTTGCCCTTGTTCCGGGGGTACTGAGTGGTGAAATGTCCAAGTTCCCCACACTTGAAGCATCTGACCTTGGAAATATCCTTCTTCTTTCTCTTTTGCTACCTTTGCTGTCCCGATGATGTGAGATTTGCATCATCCTCCTCTTCCTTCTCGACCTGGGCTCCTTTGCCAATACTCCCTACCTTGGTCAACCTCCTGATCTCTTTTTATTGAATAGCTAACCACATCTCTTCCTAACTAGGGAGAGTCATTATACCCAAGAAACTTTGGACAAATATCTCCCAGTCCTGGGTGACTACATTCAAGGCAGTCCTGACCATAGACTTAGGATCTAGCGTAGACCCTACAAAAGTCAACTATTCATGAATGCTTTGCAACCTAAGCAAGGGATCGATCTCTTCTCCCTTTCACATACAGTAGCGTCTCATCTGATTTTCTAATTGCGTCTTTCATTGGACGAAATTGCCTTGGTACAAGGTGGTCAATGTTTCGCACATATCCCTTGTTGTATCCTTGTCAGCAATGTGTGGAACCACATGATATTTGACCCCATCTAGAATCATGCATTTACCCTTTCCCTAGGTCTCCTCATGCTTCTACAACGGATCAGTGTCGACTAGAACAACAACTACTTTCATGGCATATTCCTTGATGCGATGTTTGTCTAGGATTGCCAGGATCCTAGCCTTCCAGATGACAAAATTGGTTGCTCCATTCAATTTTTCCTTATCCCATAGTCCATTGACCGCCATCTCTACTCAACAAATATAGGAATGGTTCTCTTCTCCCTCCCCTGCTATTAATTCAGAAAGTCTTGGATCTGGATTTATTTCGTGCTAGAAATCCTCTAAGGAACAAGCTCCTCTAGACTCCCTCTGAATCCTAATTTCCTTCACAAAAATCCTCCGACCAAATGTTGAATCACTCCTCTCCAATCCTCTTTTGCTGTTGCAACCCAGATCTATATTTCTTTGGCTAGAAATCTATTAAGGCAATGACTCCCTCTACCTCAGCTTTGTCTCCATAAACATTGTTCTGCACCAACAACAACAACATCCCACCAGCTCCACTGATCGAATCTACACTACTTCTCCAACCCTAAAAACTGACTGAATTAAGCCTCTCAAGCTATGTGTTGGCCCAGAGAGTTGATGTAGCCACTGTGTTACACATTAATTTGTCACTGCCTTCACTCCTAGTCCATCTACTATGTCATGTGTCCAAGTCAAACATGCTCATGTTACACAAATGCTCTCCTATGCTGAAAATTGACCCACTTTTCCTAAGTTATCTGCCTCATTGTGACTATGGGCTTAATAAACATGCTGAACGACGCTCCTAAACAGTCTAGCCATGCTGCTAGCATGGAAGTACATCTGATTCCCAGGATGGCCTGATTTCATGCCCCAGCGCGAGGTTGCTTATTATCTTCAACGATGATCTGACTAGCTATGTTGCTCACCCATGATGTGAGCACTAAAGTTTACTTATGTACCCGCGATGATCCAAATTGGGCGAATTTGTTTCAACAGTCGGCCTTCTAGATGACTCTAGACCTGGTTGTTGGCATAGGTTGTGTCTCCCTTTCTTCCCTGGCATGGAAGTTCTGTCAATTGTGCTACCTTCCTTGGTGATAAGCTCTCTCTTCCACCTTTCATGGAGACTCCTTCTCCTATTGAAACACTCACTTTTGATATGATCAACTAATAGTTGGTAGTTGGTAAATTCTCGGATTGCGCAGTGCCATTAATGCTTTTGATAAATATCTGGTGTGAGTGTGATGAGTGTGAGAGTGTTGATAGCTTGGGGAAGGTTGTTAAGTGCCCTTGGTTTCATGCAAAACTTGTGAGTGAGAGAGAGAACTTTGTATGTTTGGAGATCCATCGTTAAAGAGTGAATGCTTGAAGAACATGCTCGCTGGATCCCTCTGAGAAGGCCTGTGACGTCAAGACTTTTCTTGTAAGCTTACTCTTATTTCATTATTAATGCAATCAATGATGTTTTCCTATGTCTTGTATGTAATGTACTTGATAGCTCATGACTTCTTGACTTTGTGAGTAAATAGTTCATTGTTGTATCCGGTTACGTGCTTTGTTGTATTTCCTTTGCATTGTTTCAAGTTGATCACTCATCAAGGAGAAGGAAGTGGAAGTTGGAGTAGCGCAACGGAACTCCATCAACCACTGGTTGAGGTAAGCCTCCAACTATGACTGTTTAAGGAAAACTATTGTTGATCTAGCCTTGTTTGTGACTAGACCAAATCTAGGGCTAGAGGGGTTGCCTTTGTCCGCAGAGGGAACACTTTCCTGCATCACAAATTGGCGACCTTGCTCGGGAGTCTGTCCTATGTTCTTCTCTTTTCTCTTGTTTTGATCTTGAATTTGGTCTCTCTTCGCTTTTTTGGATTTACTAACAGACTTTTCGATCACCTGGGTTGATCTGGGAGGTCCCTCTATTATCTGTTAGATTGGTTGGTTTTGGTTTGGGAGTTTTTGGCTTGTTTGCCATTGTTTTTTGCATCATCGTGGATTTTAGTTTAACATTCGCGCTGACATTGCGATCACTCTTTTGTAAAATCTTGCGCGTCGCTGGATAACGTCACACAGCCGCGATGACTCCTGAAATCAGATCATCATGGAAAATATGTGTACAGTCGTGACGTCATCGCCACTTTATAGCTTTAAACCCACGATGATCTCGGGTTGCTAGTTTAAGTCCTGCAACGACTCTTGAAAACGCATCATCGTGGAAAATAGGTGTACTTCCGCGATCATCTCGGGTTGTTAGTGTAAAACTTGCAATGACATATTGAGTTGTCTCTGCATCACTAGTGATGGTCCCTATTTTGGCGATGACATCTCTAGTTATCTGTGGATCACTAACGATGGTCCCTATTTTAGCAATGACATCTCTAGCTGCCAGTGTAACACTTGCGATGATTCTTGTAAAGTTGTTTTTATAACTTTACCTCCTAAATTCATCAATCTTGCTTATCCCCTGTTGTTTCTTGTCTCTCATTAGCTTGTTTTAATTGCTTTTGGTTAGGGTACTATCTCTTTGATTTCATTGAGTGAATCTTGTGTTTATAAACCATGTGACCTAGCCCTTTAGAAGTTTCATCGAGAAACCATTTTCTTGGGTTACATGTCTATTCAAGGTTCAGCCACAACTGTCTTACGACTTTCTTGAGACTCTTTCACTGCTTGTTTTCTTGCTGGTTGATTTTTAGTGTCAATTATTTAACCAATTTTTTATGTTGATTCGATTTCTTCGCTACCAGGCATAGATTACAATTGTTTGGATCAATCAGTTCACACTTGCTTGTTTGCTTCTTTAAATTCAAAAAAAGAAAAACAAAATCAAAAGTTTGCGTTCATTTAGCATATGAAAGTGAAAGTACATTTGCATTACAAATTTTCATGTTTGAGAAATTGGAAAGCAAATTTTACATCTTTCATTAGTAGTATCGATGCATCGTGAGATTACTGTATTGATGCATTGTGGTTCTTAGTGTTTGCATTCTCTTGTCTCGGTTTTCTTGGTTTGGGAATGATCTCTCTACCCTTCTATAGGTAGGTTTTCATTGAAATGGAAGATGCTTTATTCATTCTAGCTGTATCCTAGGATTTGTTGAATACATACGGTAGGGCCTAAAAACTGAAACATAATTCAAGATCAAATTTAAAATGAACCGAATAAATATAATAATGAATTGGAACATAATGCTAATCACTTAGAGGTCTAGGCTAGAGATGTGCTCCAGCGTCATTAAACCTAGTCAATATTGTTCTCACTCAAGGTTGGGTGATTCCTACTTCTGTGACTCAATGGCGGTCTAGTACAGAATTGTGCTCCCATGTACCATCTAGTATATGTTTGGAGACCCCACTAGGTTATCATCCTATATCTTTAGGAAGCAGTGTCTGCCGCCTTGCAAACCATAACACATCGAACACAACATTCGAGAATATTGATTGCCGTACGGAAAGTCCTTGGTTTTCATATGACTACCAAGGTGTATATGCAGTTTTACGGGTTGTTTGGTAAACCTTTTGCCTAGTTCTCCAAAGTAGTCACTTTCGTTCCTTTTCAGACTCCCTAAAAGAAAAGGTCCATTTGAGCACTTGTCCTTTCAAGCTCATTAAACCTCGAAAGAGATAGAGTCACCTTTTTTTCCTTTTCTCGACTCTTGAAACATGAAAAGGTCAAGTTTTGTTCTTGCATCATAAAATTTATTACCCACGAAATATTCCTGGTAATACTTTGAGTTCTTGGTTGTGAGAAGAGTGTTTTTCAGGATAGTTCTCAATGGCAACATTCCCCAAGTCTACCGGCCAAGGTTTTTCCCCAGATGGAAATCCTGGTCCATTTCTGCCTTTTGGAAATGTTTGTGCTCCGTATATGGCAACATTGTCTTTGCCTGGGTTAACCATCGATTTTCCCATGTGGTTGTTTTCAACCTCTGTGGTCCTGAGCATCATGACTCTTGTTCCACTATCTCCTTCATCTAAACCATGACACGTAGATTCCAAGGTTGAGCCTATGCCTTCTTCCCTTGTTTCTTCCTCCTCCTCTCCTCCTTTGCCTGGTGAAAGTTTCACATCTAGTAACTAGGAGACTAAGAAGAAGAAGAAGAAGATGAAGAAGAATAAGAAGTTCGATAAACGTGAGGCCACTTGTGCAGCTATTGCTTCGAGTACATCTCAGGTCGGAACACCTTCTGCTCCTCTGCAGAAGGTTAAGTTTCCTTATAAATTGTGCAAGGGTGACCATATTCTTCATGATTGTCCTGGCATTCCTAGGATCTTAGAAGTATGGTCTCATGATCCGGCTCATCCCTCATCATCCTTTGAAGCTCATGGCGATGCTACCCTATCAGTTGGAAACTGTAAGAAGAAAGGGAAGATGTGATTCCCCTGTAGACTGTGTGAAGGCAACCATCCCCTTCACCTTTGTCAACTCATGGATAAAGCTTCCACCATTTTGGAAAGTCTTATAAATTCTTCACCCCAACTTCCCGTTGGTTATCAGAGGCTCTCTTCAGACCCTCTCCCCATTGACAAAGAGATTGACTTAGATTCTTCTCTTGTCTGTCCTCCTCTTTCCGAACCTGGCTGTGCTAAGCTTGTTTTAGACCAACCATTGGTCGAAGAGAGTGTCAACTTGGGTTCACCACCTTTTGATCATTCTATTTTGGAAGAGCATCATGCTCATTTTCTTCTCGTCTCGGCAGATTCTCATGAGTCCGAAAACAACCCTCCTATCCCCACCTGTCAAGAGGGTCCTTCTTTGGTTCCTCTAGAGCAGGGGGGCAATCATATGATTCCCCCACCAAGTAGTTCGGTCGTTTCCCTCGACTAGAGTCATTTGACTACATTCTGCCTTCCATCCCATGTGCCTTTCCAAATTACAGTACGTGCCTATGATAAGGTAGTACTTGGGACTGTCTTGGATGAGGGTGCATCTATTAGTCTTATGCCTTCCACTACTTGGCAAGCTTTGGGCTCCCCACAGCTTGTGCCAGTCGCGCAGAATATGTTAGCGTTTGACGGAGGAACCAGTCAACCATTAGGGATCCTTCCGAAGTTCTCAGTTACTTTGGGAGGCAAAATTGTCTATATAAACGTCCTGATTGTCTAAGGTGCTTTAGAGTTCAGTCTTCTCCTTGGCCATGACTATGTTTATGCCACGGGGGCCCTTGTCTCTTCACTTTTCCATGTGGTTTTTTTTCCACACGATGGAAGAATCGTGACCATAGATCAATTATTGTTCTTTAGTCACCAGGCGCCTCCTGTGCCGCCGTCATCCCCTATCAGATCTTTCTCGCAAGCAGTACCTTCTTTTCCACAGGTAAATTATGTGGCTACCCGTTCCATCTCTGCATCTGTTGATGATCATGCAGATGGTCTCGTACATCATGTATTGGGGGCATTGGAACCTAATATGTCATTAGTGCCTCATGACATGTATTCCTCCCAGAGTGCATCCCTTCCATCTCGCGAAGACCTCTTGGGAGCCATGTTCTCATATGGCCAATGAAACTGGGTGTCCTGAGGATTGTTCTGATCTTGTGTCGACCTCGTTAACCAATGAAACAAGGTGTCCGAGGATAGCTCTGATCTTATGTCGACCTCATTAAAAAATGAAACAAGGAGTTTCGAGGAGAGTTCTTAATCTTGTGTCAACCTCGTTAAAAACTAAAACAAGGGTTATGAGGATAGTTCTTTTATTGTGTCAACCTCATTAAAAAATGAAACAACTCCCTTTCTAATTCGAGTCTTTGATTAAGATCTCATAAAATCCAAGTCGAGTCTTTCCAAGATCTTGGAAGTGAACCTTCATTCCATCAACCTCGTTGAATTCAATGAAGCTTGGGGGGCATGTACCTCGACTTACTTCATTATGCTGGGGGCATGTGAACTCATAAAAAGCATAGTTTTTCATTTCAATCTTGTGTAAACATGAAACCGAATTCAAGCAGAGTTCTCCATGGTTCAAGCTTGTGTAAAAATGAACCCATACCTGATTTACATTTCGTGATTGTCGTTTATCCGGTAATTCTGCTAGACGAGCCTTGGTTGTTTCACTCCATTGCCACCATCTCTTTGGCCAATCATATGCTTTCTCTTGGTCGTTTTTCCTTTGCTGAGGAACCACAGTGATGAGTGGTTTTATTAGCCAGCCTCTTGACCATTACATGTTTTGAGCAGTTCCACCATTGTCGAAACCATTTTCTACCCTTTATACCACTCATTCCTCTAAGACCAGTCACCTTTAAGCTCTTTCTGACTCGTAAATATGAAAAGATTTCCGAGTTATTCCTTTTGACTCCTTAAACGAAATAAGAGGTAGTCTTCTTTAAGCTCTTTTCCGACTGTGTAAACGAGAAAAGATTGCCGGGCTTTTGTTGTTTCAGGCTTGTTATTGGTTTAGAAACGACGTGGTTTCAATCACTTTTCTACCTTTTTGGGTCTAGATCACTAATCATGAAAAGTACTCCTTGATCATAATGGTCAAGCAGCTCTTTCGAGAATCGTTTTATAGCTTTTCGGGCTCGAGAGACACAAATTTATGAAAAAGGACCCCCTTGGAGTTTTTTTTCCATGTCTTTTTCAAACTCCCTAAACATGAAAAAGACTTTGAGTTTTAGCTATGTCAGACTCGTTAAACCCTGATGACATTGGACTCGTCACCATGACGAGACTCGAGCTTCTCCTCCCTATGTCTCGTTAAACTATTACTAGGTTGGATTCGACATAAGGTTGAACTTATATCACAAGCATATGCTATCCCCTTCAAGCTTGTTTACAAAAATAATTGGGGTACTCGCCAGCAATGGTGGGGGAAAATTTGGAAAACATCATCGATTGTCTATGGCAGCTAGTCACCCTTGAACATCGACACTTCTGCTTCTTGTCGGGTTGGGACATCCATACATCATCATTTGGCCTTTCGCGGGTTTGGGTTGTCATTTAGCCTCACTCCATTTGACTCATGTTGTCTCCATTAAAGCCTCTGATCCTTTGGTACCTGAATGTTTCCACCCTCTAGAGTCGTGTTGTCGACATGTTCAAGAGTATAATCCTTCTGCAGTTTACACCTTTGTCTCCTTCTCCGATACTCTGTTTCACCATCTACTACTTGTTCCTTGTCTCATGTCGTTGATGGGGGAAACATTATGGCCCTCCCGTGACAGGTCTTCTCCTGTCGACATCAGCTCATTATACGGGAGATTGATCCAGATATCCCTTGGTACCTTGGAGCTTGCATGCCTCAATGGCAAGTTCTTCGTGCCTAACGGTCGACATACATCATTGGTCGCCGAATGGGTGATTCCACGAGTGTTCAACTTCAGTTCATTCTTCACACTCCGTGGATTGTACTAGACAATACCTTGAGAACCATTGGCATCATTGGTGGTTTCTCTCGCGCTTGTTAATAGTTTACATCATCGAGCGGTAATCAAGCGATTTTCTATCATGCTCAACTTCAGCACCTCTATTCGCATGTTAGAAGTTGTACTATGATTGGTTGGGTTCAAGACCCCGAACTCAAATCACACATGTTCGAGCTGCGTGGATTGGTTTGTGATTACATGACTCACTAATGGATGTTTGCGACCATGCCTGAGTCTTCATGGGTGGCTGCGACCATACCTTTATCATTATCATGGTCTCATTAGCTGGATGGTTGCATCCATACCACAAACCTAGTTCATATGCCTTTTGGATGGTTGCATCCATGCCTAGACTACATGTAGTTCACTATCAGAGATATTAGTTGTACTTGCACCTACAGCTTCTTCCAGATGGTGTTTCAGCTGAGTCAGTTTGTAAATAATTTCACCCCTCCCACTCTCTCGGGCTTCATACTTTAGGGGGCATCTATTACACAGTAATTTTTCACTGCCTTCACTCCCAGTCCATCTACTGTGTCATGTGTCCAAGTCAAACATGCTCATGTTACACAAATTCTCTCTATGCTGAAATTGACCCACTTTTCCTAATTTATCTACCTCATCATGACTATGGGCTTAATAAATGCTTTGAACAACGCTTCTAAATAGTCCAACCGCGCTACCAGCATGGAAGTACATCTGATTGCC